>JAOVYV010000053.1:12178550-12196067 GCA_025674545.1 Hassar affinis
TATATATGTAATAAAAAGGTCTTATAAAAGGAATAATGAAGAACTACTAAGGACAGTGTGAGTTTGATCACGGTTCTCTCAGTTGTGTAGTTCTGCATGTTGGCCACCAGGTGGCGGTAAAGACACAGTTTAAACAAGCCAGGCTGTTTTTAGTGAACAGATCGATAAATACGGGTCTCTGAAACACTGAAGCATATGGAAGACAAGGAGGCCTTTTAAACGATCAAGGCCTAAAAAAATAAACAATATATACAGCAAATGCTCTTAAAATATATCTCCAACTGTTGTTATGCCGCCAGATGTGTTTGTGTACGCTACGTCTCTGGCCTTTAAGGAGCAGACTGGATAAATCGGTAAGGAAGCATCTCAGAGGAGTTTATTTTTTTATATGAGGTTATAAACTATAGCAATGACCCCCAACCTGGTTTAATGTTTTGAGGAAGAAGGGAAGAATAAAATGTGCAGGTCAGGGATAAGCCATGATCGCTGGGCTGGAAACAGAAACGGTATTTTTTAAGGAACATGAAATGAAAGCGCTTTTTAGAAAGCAGCGATTAGAAACAGAGTGCATTAAAACAGGAAATGAAACGATCAAGTGCTTTACTTTATTACACATCATATCGTCGCTGTCGTGCAAATATCAACTGTTCAGAATTTATTGGACCTTCACAGTGAACATGCTGATATGTTATTTAATAGAATTTAATAGGCATAGCCGACATTTCATAAATAATACATGACAGCAACAACAGCAGCTTTATTATTATTATTATTATTATTATTATTATTATTATTATTATTAAGCGATTCATTTAGGCTAGCCTATATTTCGCAGTTTACAATTTGTTTAGATTTTATAGTGTGACTACAGCCTGCGCATTTTGCGCACTTATAATAATAATAATAATAATAATAATAATGGATATCTAATATCTGGATATATTAATATCGTATAAGTCGTTCGAGTCATTTTCTCAGAAATGTAGTCGTGTATAAACAGCTTATGAAGAACACCGTTTATTTTATTTCATTTCTTTTCTGAGGTTTGGACTCTAATGTGCTGGTATTTGTTTTCAAAGTGCCTATTCTACAAAAAACAAGTTCGATGTGTTGTGATTTTTAAATGTAAAAGGATTTTTATGTTTATATTTGATTTGTATTACAGATTTGACCATTTACAGTTACCGCTTACCAGTTTATATATCCAGTTAATGTGAAAGTACAAATACACACCATTACAATGAAATTGTACATTCATGTGTATCTAACAAAATGGCCATCATTAGTGGCTGCAGGGACAGTCGGGTGTAGACAGAATATAGGAGATGATGGTCTCTCAGATGATGCCACCTACACTTAGCACTGATGGGAACCAGTTTGAGAAATGCATTCGCTGCCTCGGTTAGAATGAAAGCTTCATTTTATTGTGGATCTGAATGTAGTGTGTTCAACTGCATAAAAATAAACCTTTCACTCTAATTTAGGAATATTAGACTGAACTGATGGACTGCTGTGACTGAAGTACAATGATGCTTTCAGCCAATTGAGGTTAAATGTGCTTTCTTCTGAATTAATGTTCTATTTAACTGGAATTTCATTTAAATGATATAAATGTGGCCAAAGAGCTTTTTCTGCATTTTTTTTTTTATAGCGGGAATGAATGTTTACTTGTTACAGCAAGATAACGTGCTTCTGCTTTCCACACTTTTAATTAGTTATCCATCAGTTGGTGTTGAATGAAATGAGCTCTAGCAGTTTTCTCCATATAGCTAGTGTTAAATGGGATTATGGGATATAGTTAATCATTTCATCAGTCAATCATCTCATCTCTTCGCACACCGAGCATCTCCAGAGCGCCAAGCAGACCTCTGTCACCATGGAGACATGGCTGTTCTCTAGCTCATATGAGGAGATTAAAAGTGGTCTGCCTATTACTGATACAAACCCAGATTCAAATGCACAGCTGTTGAAAAAGTGATGATTGGCTTCTTTATACTTTCCCGGTCTGGTAAACACACTGTTTGTGTCCGTGTGTGTGTGGACAGTAGCTCTCATGTACGTGTGTGATGTGACAGGGGCGAGCTCATCTCCATTCAGCCTGACACGGTGCACTCAGCAGGGGATGGAGCTCTCACACTCCTCATCTCTACTCCTGTCTCTACAGAACTGTCGTGCTAATCATTTAAACAGTGCAATCAAAGCAAATAATATGTTCCACCGGCAGAGAAGAAAGCAGGCAGGGTGATTATTAGTGTTTGTGAGGAACAGGCAGTGTGATGGAGCTGAAGGGGACTTTGATTTTTGTATTTTCTCCTGTATGCTGTTACTCCAGGTTCGGCATGTATTTCTTCTGAAATTGTGCATGTCATCACGCAAATCTTTTTCTGCACATAATTTTTTTATCCGGTCTAGACAGAGAGAAGAAAAACAGGGGAAAATCAGTAGAGATCCAAAGGAGACATCGGGTGCTTTGATATTTTATTATTTCATGTTAAAAAGAAATGCATTGTCTTAATCCTGTGTATTTTCAGTAAGAGTCGAAAGGGGGAGGAGGGGCCATATTTAAACCCAGATTTGTGTAAAAGTGGGGGTAAAAAGTCCCTCTGATAAGATTAGCATCTAAGGAGTGGAGGTTTGCACTATAAATAGCAGGCAACATTTTAGTACGCATCTGGCTTCAGCATGTCTTTAATAATTCTGTTGGGTAAATGTGAGAAATATAATAAAACGGAGTAGAGATGAATCAGCCGTGTGTATCCCTCTCTGTGCTTGTGTAAGTTAATAGACACATTTGATGTCATGCTGCATCAGATATCTTAAAAGAGACTTGTGTAAAAGTTCCATACTTGAAATAACAAACAGCCTAGAACAGCAACAGCTAAGCTACTCTCTTTTATATCAAATACCCATAATAGTTTTATTTCACACACCAACTTTTTATGTACTCTAATGGCATTAAAGGCACAAGTCAATAGAGAATTGAATGGGAAGACTTCTTATCTTTTTGAAGGGAACAATATTAAGAACATATGGGTCAGTGAAACACTGAAATGGCAAAAAGAGCTATTACTGAAAAGCAGCAGCTTTGTTCCTTAAATCAATGCATTTGCTCTTACAATAGTGCCTGTGCATTTATTTCTGCCAGGCACTGAGCAGTAAAAGATAAAATGTCCTTGATGTAACTAACTTGTCCTGCATGTGATTTGCTAAAGAGAGTCTTCGGTTTCTTCAGTAACGTAGCTGTTGGATGCGTTGGAGTTCAGGTCACACGTCTCCTACATGAGATTTCACCCTTCTGCTCCTCTCTCTGTTCTAAAATGAGCAGGCATAAAACTGAAGCGCTCCAAGTTTAGTGCCAGGCTGTATCTTCAGGAAGGCTACTGGCTCTCCCACTTGATGTTCTAAAGTGCTGGAGAGAATTTGTATAAAAATAATGGGAAATTGTAGGTTTGGTTGACAGATATAGTCACTCCAAATATTTCTGCCTCTTGTGAAAACAGGATGTTGCAACATTTACATTTAATGTCTGTTTGGAGTTGATGGAGTACTCGGGCTTGGGGTGTATACCTATATATACACCATCTATGTAAGGATCTGGCTTGCTGTGAACTTATGTGAGTCTATGGATGGCTGTTCAAGTATAGTATTTCTAAGTTAGTTATTGTTCTGTCTATTTGTGTGTGTTTTTTCATGTATCCTCTGTGGTATGTGCATCAAATGTTAGGAATGCCCAAGAATCCAAAGTGGTCATTTTCAGCCCTGTTTATTTGTCTAACTCTAATGGGTCATTACAGCACTGACACGTTGTAGCTTTGAGTCTTTTAACCCATTTTTGGCTTCAGTGCTCAAGCAGACATTTTAAGCGGTAGTTATGTTGAGATGACACCGTGATTACTTCATCGTTCATCACTGTAATATGCATGTGGTAGGATGGCACGACAGCGCAGCCGGCAGAACAGATGTTCATCAAAGTGTCCGTCATCGGGCTGATTTTCAGTCTGGGCTTTCAGCGTGTATACCTTTTGCCTGAAAAACCTCACTGTGGTCTGTATATGACTAGATTAAACTGTAGAAGGAATATGGGGGTTTGTATAATAATTTCCATGTTTAGCTTCCACTTGGCTTAATTTGACTGAAAGCATAGATGTGCAGGCTTTTGGATGTCTGTGCGTTAATTAGGATTTTGATTTTTAGCAGGATCTAACTCCAGAGAAGTGCAGTCTTCTATCTTCCAGACTTCTGATGACCTCATCAGAAAGGAAGTCATTCTTGGTGTGGTTTGTCTTCAAACGCTGTCTGAGTCGCTGAGGCAGAGAAAAGCACAGCCACAGATCTCCAAAACGAACACATCTCCTAGTGAGAACCCAGCACATTCCCATACTTTCTTCCTCCTGCCTTTTCCCCCCACCTGCTCACTCTCACTCTCTTTCTTTTTCTCTTTCTGGCTCCTCTCTCTGGCTGGTTGAAAGTTGTCCTGCCTTTTATTTTCAGCAGTATTAATTTGGTGAAGTTTGCCAGCTCGGCAGTGGTGCACTCCTTTCTCTTGACGTTTTGCTGAAGTTTGTATGCCACTCGAGCCTGCCGTCTCCCTCACTAATGATAGCGGTGTTGAGTCTCCGGGGAGCGAGGGGCCGCCTCGCTGCTGTCACGCTTCCGTGCCTCCCGTGCTCGATATTTTGGGAGGCAGGAGGGGCCCTGTGAGGCACATCAGTCCCTGCTCATATCCCATCCTCTCGCTCTCTCTGTCTCTCTTTCTCTCTCTGTCTCTCTCTCAGTCTCTCTCTATCTCTCTCTATCTTTCCCTCTCTGTTTCTCCTTCCTTCCTTCTTTTTTTGTTGATGTTATACTTCTGATCACACATATATTCTGAGACTTGATTTTTTCAGTCTCTTTCTCTTCCCATTTTTTTTTTCTGCTTCTGATTTTAGTGTGAAGGATACGAGTTGAAAAACATATGCATTGGGGGGCAAGAAATCCTTTTTATTAACTTATTCATTGTATATTAAATCAAGAGTTTATTTCCATCTTCTCTTGGTTAAGCCAAAAGAATGTTTAAAGAGGTAATTTACTGGGCTCTGGCAGGATTCACAATGTGTACAAAAGCAACAAAAGGAAATGTAACATGGTTGCATTGAGGAATCTCAGCACGGTTGGGGGGGATTTGAGGGTTATTATACAACAATCCGTGTTCTCCCTCGTTTTATTTAAAGCTCGCTTTTCAAGGCTGTTGCTGGGTTCGGCATTGCAGGAAAGGGTCTGAGCGTATTGGTCAAACCCATATTGACAAATATCAAGAGGGGATAAAGAAGTGCAGCTAAAATGAAGAAATGAATAAGTAAATGTATGACTAACCAAATACAGAGCAATAATACAATGAAGGAAAGGAAGCAATACATGTTGCACTCTGTTGCACTTAGGTATGGAAATACACTTGGAGATGTTTTTTCCATAGCACACCTGGAGTCTCTTCCTGTCTCTCCATCTGCTCCTAATTCCCAAGGCACTTGGAGACAAAAAGTGGTACATTAAACAGTTAAATTGATCCCACCAAAAAATATCCATCGCCTATTAGCCCTTGATATTTTAATGAATTGATGTAAAATTCTTTATACTGGCCTTTGTAACTTTAGTCAGCATCACATCCATGCCGTTCCTGAGTCCATGCTGTGACATCTCTTCCTTCTGCCCGCTCCCTGCCTCCCTCTCCCCCACCACCACCACTCTCTGTCTCTGTTATTTTAAGGCTTCACTCTGTCACATACATGCCAGTGTGACAAGTGATGACAAACTGAATCTTCCACATTGAATCTGCTCACCCTAAACAACTCACCTCTGATTTCTCCCACCTCCATTAGCCCCTCATCCCACACTCCCACATCTTCCTCATCCTCCTCTCCTACATCTCCCACACCTAACACCAGAGTTCATTATGCCACACCCAGATGGTAGGTTACGATCTCTAACCTCACCCTCTGCCTTGCCCCACTTGTCCTGGTAAGGAAATGTTGATCTTCTGGCCTCCTGAAGAAGGAAGCCAAATTGCTCGTGTGTGGTAAAGAAGAGCGATAGTGGCTCCTGCACAGTGACTGAAGAAACCGGATGTCCTCCAGGTTACCGTGTCAATCATAGTGTCAGAAGTTCAGGGGTGTTTTATCCTCAGTCTAGTCATTTTTGTCTGTATTGATGAATCTACATTTTGCCACAATGCAGTCAACTGTTTGGTTAAAATGAATAACTTGCGGCACCGCAGGATTAGGATTCTTCTCTCCACAGCAATTTGGTTTCATTTGTGTGCACATAAATCAACAGAGGAAACAAGCAAAACATTTTCGTGAACTGTGGTGCTGGTGATTTACTGCACAAATACTGCCAAAATTGACTTGGAATCATATGACTCTACTCCATATTGGAGTTTCTTCATTAATAAGAGATGAAAAAAGACGTGTTTTTTTCCTTTTAACAAAAACTCTACAGTCATGAATTATGCCTGAGTAGATTTATCTTAATAACTACAAATTTGAAATCTATCATTTGGCCAACCTGGGCTCATAAAAAAAAAAAAAAAAAAGCGCTGAGGCTCTTACATTTGTTTTCACATGACTTAGCCCTAACCCCAAGCTTTACATCTTTATACCTTTTTATACAAACTTGAGGTGTGTGAAGAGTTTGAAAGATGTTACATGAACACAACTGTCATCAACCAAAACTACAGAGAAAAGAGTGTGTGTGTGTGTGTGTGTGGGGTGCCTGCCTTGCAGCAGAATTATAAGTGAAGAGATGGATTGGAAACGTTGGGAAAACCCTTCTGATCAAAAAGCTCTAGTGAAACAGAATGACCTCTGTGTGGGAGTACACACCTGTTCCTTTAGGCAGCTGAAGAAACTGTGTTTGTGTGTGGCCTCTTATTCTACCAATCTATTTCTTCTTCTTTTCCATCTTTGGCTCATACATGAATAAAAAGCATTTGCTGATACTGACCGACAGTTCCTCGCATCTAGTGTTTCTGCTTTATTGTACCATCTCTATTGCACACCTTTTATATTCAGAGTGAGCCACTGAAAAATCCTGACTCGCATGTTCTAGTGTTGTGCTGATTGCATTGGTAAACATATACATGGTTATAGCAGCCTGAGCAGCACTAACATTAAGATTAATGTAGTTGTGACAATGGATTCGTCTCTGCTCAGGCATGGCTTATGCAGTCATTACAGCATGATTGACAGGTCATTGTCTTGTGCGTATGCTCAGCAGGGTGTCCATAGGGAAGATAACTAAGCTGTTTGTTCAAGCATACAACCCTGAAATCTTCGACAAATCTGTGGGCTATATGTTGTGACACATGCTAATTATCACTCAATCATCTGAGTGAGGTCATAGGCAAAAGCCTGTATCTCAAAGAAATTACAGGTCAGGGTATAGATGCATAAATTATTATAATTGTCAAACAATATTTAGTATTACATGAAGCTTTAAACTACCCTTGCATTTTGCATACATAATAGATATAATAATAAAATTGTAATAATTATTTAATTATTTTCAAGACAAAATGCAATCTCAGAGTAATATCATGTGCACTATCCAGTATTTTTTGTCAGCCTTACTGTCCTTGTGTAGATGTCTTTGAGTAACAATGAAATAGAAATGATCATAAGATTAAACATTAGAAGTTACACACTCGTATAATTGCCACTCAGTTCACATACAGATGTGTTTAATTGTTAGAAAAAAGCTCATAATAGTTACAGAATTGCACTAAATATGTGGATTGTGATTAAGATGATTTTTATAATGAGACACCGGATCTTCTCCATCTCTTGACTGACTGATTTCAGCAAATCCTGAGAGCTGTGATTAATAAATCTTTGCAGAGTGATGAAATCAAATGGAAATATTTTGATCTACTTCTGTAAGATATTCCAAACTTCGTGTATATGGCTAAAATTGCCATATCTTTCTATCTCTGTTGTAGAAACATCCAGCAAACCCAAATACCCCCACAGAGACACTGATTCACACATATCAAATTTGATTGATGAGGAAATGGAGGGCAAATTGCATTGTCCGTCCTGATGGATGGCATCATTTAGCTGTTGTGCTGATCATGTGTACCTAAGAGTTGACCCTACTTGCTTTCCTTACCATTGATTTGCTTGAGCTTGTTCTATTGTCATTCTTTGAATCTAAAGCTTGTCAAGGCTTGTGTCCCTACCCATCAGCTAGTGCTCCTACAATTCATCTCTATCTGGCGGGGCACTGGGCGTGACTATACACTCGGATCTGCACTCATTCCCCCAGACACACTGCTCATTTCTGTTAAATACGCTTCATTTCTCACCTATGATCCCACTGTACTGTGTGTGTGTGCTGCAGAAAGTGAATATGAATATTCAGTGTTCCAAGGAATTAGGTGTATATTTAATGTATGATCACAATACCAATGTGCTGTGATTAGGCAATTTGATATATTTTATGATTTCTGAATAACTGAATAACAGAAATTATATTTATTTTTTTATCACTGGTGCTGATGTGTAGTGACAGGTGATGGTGAGCTGAGCTGATGGATGGAGCACAGCATGCAGAGACATCCAGCTTTATGATCCACACTGCATTTGAATATTGAGAGCAGCTGTAGTGTCAAACGTGCATATTATGAATTATTTGACACCGCATTATAGTCAGGACTGGTTATATAAAAAAAGATGCGCAAGATCTTCCTGTGCATATATATATATATATATATATATATATATGAAGTTCTGTTTATACATTCTTTGACTCCTGGGTTCATGTAGCTGAACACCTGAATTATCCAGCAATGCCTTTGATTTGTCCTTAACATGTTGGGACAAATTATTATAGTGAACAATTACTACACAATTCATTTCTAAATGTTTGCATTTAGAAATGTGTTTTGCCTAAATGTAAGAATTAAAGATTGAGAAAGAATTCCAAAAAAACAAAATCAAATTTTTGTTTTCCAAGTATGATGATTTGTATGTATTTAGTAGGTTAATCCAAAATAGAAGATTAAGTATTATACTGTGTTTAAGGCCTTGATTGTATAGCTACAATTAAATAGTTATAAGTTCAGCAAAAAGAGCTTGGCTCTAGCAATGTTATGGCTAAAATATACCTCATTCCAGCAGATGTTTTTTTGCAGAAAGCAACATGAATCTGTTAGCTACATGAATTCATGAATCAGTCCACATGAGCCTGTTGGCTACTTCTGTTTCTGATTACTTCTATAATCACCAGTATTATACACTCAAATGGTTACCATATGAATAATCATCATTATTACAAAGGAGATCAGATTGTGGTCCATAACAGAATGATGAAATTATTTGCTTGAAGGGTGAATAAGTATATGTATTTAACAGTTGCTTATTTTTGTTCATTATTTTTCATATAATTCTTAGGATATTCACCAGTTCTGATTTCCTTTTAAAAGCAATGGAATACATAATGTATATAGTGTTCACTGGACTGATCTTATGAACACTTTTTATTTTATAAACAAACTGATATTCTATATATATTCCTTTTTAAATAATATCCAAAAACGTCAATGCTCTTATCATGTGTACTTAATTCAAAAGTCTCTCTTATCTCCTCTCTCTCTATCTCACACACATACTCAGAGAGAGAGAGAGAGAGAGAGAGAGAGAGAGAGAGAGAGAGAGGAAAGATGGGTTTGGCCTGGGGGGCCCATTAAGCCCTATAAGTGGTCAATAATGCCCGCCCCACTTCAGCCTCTACACATGACTGACACATGTAAAATAAAGCTACATGACTCCAGGGACTAAGTTATTGACTCATGCTCAAGGGAAAGAAGCTGTTGAACAGCCAAATTAATTTTCCACAAGCCCTCTTCAGTTCAACGGTGAATCTACGTTATCATCACAGAGGATATGTTCTACTTAACCCTGGCCTTTCTATATCTCCTCCTGAAGAGCTGTGTGCTCTTCCAACTCTCGTTCTACACTGTGAAATGACAGTATACTCTGGGAAATTTGAAGGAATTTAATGTCAAATTTCTGTTAATAGCAAGAAGCCAAAGCTGTCTGAAAATTTGCTAGATTGCACAATAGGTGAAATCTCAGTATTATGACATTATCCACCAAAACCTGGTGAAATTAAAAATAAAGGACAAAGAACAAAAAAACCATCACAGATATTATTTGAACATTATATTTTTAGTGTAATTTACAAATTCCATGACATTTGGAATACATTTTAATATCAATATGAGTATTTATACTTTTCATGAAGCCATTAGGAATATTGGCGTTTTACATATTAAATGATCCAGCTGACTTTCAGGATTTTAATCCAGAAAGTGAATGGTGAAAAAACAAGGTCACATTAATATAGATCCATGCATTGTTTGGGTCAATGGTGCAGGCTTTCTATGAATGAATGTGATCATGTGACCAGCACGCTGTCTGTATAGTTTAACTGTATGACTTGTACAGAATGTGACCTCTGGTGTTCAAACAGTGCTATTAGATTACATGCCTAATTAATAGTATGTTGATTTCCATAATGTGAGTTGTACATTTCCACAATGAACATCACATTTTTTGCATTGCAATGCAAAATATGAATTTCTGTAATATGCAGAAGCATTACTGGATCAAGAAATGGTTATTCCATGTACATTCGGATCAGGTTGTTGTTACATGTCTCAAATGTTGTGCATGTTATAGTATAAAGTATAACATTCCTCACACCATTATGTGAACTCCATTTCCATGGACAGAACTGGTGCTCACTGGATGTTTTTACTTTATTGTACTCTAGTAAACTCTAGATAAAGTTGTGTGTGAAAATCCCAGTAGATCAGAAGTTATAGAAATAATAAAAGAAGCCCTTCTGGCACCAACATGTCAAAATCACCAAGATTATATTTTTCCCCATTCTGATGGATGATGTGAACATTAGCTGAAGCCCCTGGCCTGTATCTGCATGGTTTTATGCACTGTACTGCTTTGCTGATTAGATAATTGCATGAATGAGTAGCTGTTTAGATGTTCCTAATAAAGTGTTCAGTGAGTGTAAGTTGTTTTTTTTTTGCATTCTTACATGCTGATGTTGATTCACTAGTAGAATCATAAAATATTGAGTGAAATATATTTAAGGTATTGTCATGCTATGTTGCAAATTGCAACATCCTTCCATGTGTTCATGGTTAAATTTCTCTAGATTTGAGTTATTTTTGCTGAGTATATTTTATATTTTTTAGTTATTTCCTACTACACATATTCAGTAAACTGTTTAACTGGATCCAGACTGTTTAACTGGAACCCAGTAAGGTATTTGAATGAACTTTTTTGGGGTATTAAACAAATGAGCAAGTAATAAAAAGAATCTTCATTTAATGGAAATGAGGCAAACTTTTGATGGAAATTTTTTATTTATATTTGTTTTATGCTCTTGTATAATTCTCACTTATGTTCTATAGGGTTAAATAGATTTTAAAATGTAGCAGCTTTACCCAAAATGTTACCCAAGTGACAGGCCTCCTGTTAGATTTTTTTTTTTTCAGAAGTGTTTTCACTTCTTGCTGAAACATGAGCTTTATCATGATCTTTAATTAATTTATCATTAATTATCCATGCTTGGTGAATGCTGATATCTGGTAAGTGATTACTCCATGTCTGCCACCTGTTGGCAACTCATTTTTGAATCCCAGCAATTGCTGTTTGCAGCCATGTACATGTAGGTCTTTATGTGATCAAGCTGAAATCCTGCACCTTGCATTTGCTCATTAGTTGCAGTTTGATGTAGTTGGAGTGACTCTTCATCTAGCCATCCTCTCCCATGTTCCATTCCCTCCTTTTGATTTATCCTGGTGACAAAAGTCCTCCTACACAGGCTGTATAACAAGCTGTGATCACTTTTACAAAGCTAGGCAGGAGCCGTCATTACTAATCTCTTTAGACATCTGTTCTAACAGTCTAATAGTTGGGATATTGTAGTTGTGCCTGTTTCCTGCTTGTTATTGTACTTTTGGCCATTGAACATACAGCAGAAACTGTTAAACAAGCCAATGATATAAAACTTAGCCTAGCAAAGGTGAGTATCAGGAGGGGGAAAAACATTTTCAGTGTCTTCAGGCTGAGAGCTGTAATGTTACCTTTGGGGCCAGAATACGGAAAGGCATTTTCCAAACAGCAGAAATCTGGCCTTTCCTCAAATTAGAAAGATTTATTGATCTTACTAGCTGCCTGAAAGCAATGCAGCTCTTCGTTTCACACAGATGAGAATGACTACCATATAAACTTGCAGATATATTATTCAGCTTGACAACAGGTTACTAGGTGCAGCTTTACCAACCATATCACTTACAAACCCCTGAGACCTTTGGCGAATCCCCAAACTGGTGTCTCAGAGACATAGTCTGTAGCTCCAGTCATATGTATGTGAGACGGAAGCCTGTATCTTCAGCTAAGCTATACTTCCAGATAAAGTCCTGCCAGGGGCAGCATAGCCTGTATCACCCTCCCAAGGCAGCATGCATATGGAATCAATTACACGTAACTGATTGTTTTAGCTGCTCAGTCTCTGAGGGAACAGCCAATAGGGACATTGTTAAAAGCTAAACTGCATCCCATATCGTTTTTTTTTCCTC
This sequence comes from Hassar affinis, assembly GCA_025674545.1. Taxonomy (NCBI): domain Eukaryota; kingdom Metazoa; phylum Chordata; class Actinopteri; order Siluriformes; family Doradidae; genus Hassar; species Hassar affinis. Next base: position 12,191,191 of record JAOVYV010000053.1, read on the forward strand.
CTCCAATACCTGGATCTTTTGAAGAAATGTCATTGTGGCACATTTAACAAAATGAGTGCAGTTAGGGAAGCAAACACATATGAATCTACAATCTGAACAACTCTAATGATATCCACACAAACTATCACTTTTTTTTCTCCTCACACTCAGAAAGTCAGACTAACTCATCTTGCCCGCAGGACAGAAAGCACCCAGCCCCATGCCTGGTGGGTTTGCTGTGAGCTGAGCAGGTTTGAAGTATGTGATTGGCACTCTCCTAACTGTTACTAGTCTGTGGTTTCACACTTTGTTGACACTCACATGAATAAGCAACACATCAGAGACGTCCTCCATGCAGACCTGGAACGGTGCTACCGCTCAATTCAATCTTCTTTAATTTTGCAGATAAAATCAAAGAGATTCATTTTTGCCTGTCTGTCTGAAACAGGGAGCTGGAGCTGGGTGGTAAAAAGAAAATCAATCTGGTCTAAGTGAGAGATCAAACTCAGTATGTCCGATCAAATTCCAGTGACATCGTCTTCATTAAGGAAAACGAATCTCTTGCCCTACGTGACGATCCGGGTCAAGCTTTTTATAATCCATGGCTTCCTGTTTGTGTGCACTAAAGCAGTAATCTTAGAAAATGTTGTACCAAAGAATTATTACTATATAAGTACATTTAACTCCTTAAACACACTGGAAGTGTTAGCAGGGCCAGACTTACATTTTTGCTGTACTGAATAACATATTAAGATGAACAACTGAACAATAAGATGGCATAAGATAGCAAATACAGCTCTATTGTGCAATCGTGTAGTTGCTTTTGATGGTCAAAGTGATGTCTTGGGGATGTCCTCATTTTCAAAGAAATGTACCATACTGTGCCACAAATTTGCACTTTAATCCAATGTTTTAACTAGGTCATAAATATTCTTTTAGACAGGGATCTTTAGTTTCATGAGGCATTGCTTCTCACATCCATAATTCCGCTTACTTAAATCGTTGACTGAATCAGAATCACCACAGGACAATATCAGTGGTCACAATATAACGCTTCAAATGTTGGCCGAGGTCTTACTTGAGACAGCAGTCATATCAAGTATTCGTTACCGCATAGAAGATGAAGGTGTTCTTTATTTTCTGGCAGCCCCTTTAAAGCCTGATGAAGTAGTTTGAAAATGTCGCAGAGCTCCAGTACCTGTCTAAGGAGGCTCCATTGCAAGCTACAAGCTCAATACAGTATGAATTATTACTCTTTTTGGTGTGTGTGTGTGTGTGTGTCTTTGGAAAGGTTGAGTAAATTGGGATGAAGGAAGGCCTTGACGGAGAGATGTGGCATTAGCCTGAGGGCTCACAGCACAGTGAGGATAGTTAGCTCACAACATACCAGCATCATTAGCGCCACGGCTGGGCCACTGCAGTCACACACACTCACAGCAAACTCAAAAACCTACACTAACCCGAGCACTCCTTCCCCCGCTCTATTCACCCTTTCATTTCATCGCTGTATTCCTTTTACTATCTCTATTTCTTTCTACTCCTCAGTCGATGCATTTCCTTACAAAAAGCACATAAATATAACAAAACATACATTGAAATGCAACAACAATTTACTACTGATTCTAAACATTTTAATCAATATAATGTGGCTTATTGTTAAATATTTGCTTTACTGCTACAAATCCACAGGTTTATTGTGCTTGCCAGTGGAAAGGGACATATATTTTGGAATTGAAAACATCTTCCAAACATAACCGAACAATGCTGTTGTATACTTTGTTGAGTTTTCAAGGTTATATTATATTATACATTTCGAGGTTATATTATATTTCCCTTTTTAAAATGACACACAGTAGACCAACTGTTGAAGACTGAATACCGTTGGTTAAATCCATCATGCATTCACCCTAGCTTATTAAACAGGAAATAAATGACAATGTATTTTTAAAAATAATATCTTTATGTCCTGAATATGTCATTCTCAATGTATATGGATGTGAATATGTGTATGGTTCACATATTAGTCTAATATTATTATAATAATAAAGTAAGCACCTGTATCTGTAGTATAAATTTATTATAAGTCATCAGCTTGGAATTACCATTCTGCTGTCAAACTGTTCCTCTTTTTTTCCCTCCACTCAAAGTCGTCCTGTCATCCACAAGGTTTGGGCCAGCGGTGACAATATCACTCATCTCATTACCAAAGTACACAGAGTCTCAGTGGGATTCCTGCCCTGTCTCTGCCTCAGCTTTCAAATACACATGTAGACTCTCTAAACTTTTTGGAGCTTAAAAAGTGTTGAGTCTCCCAGGAAGTACTGACAGCTTGAGGCGATAACTGGATGAAGTGACAGTAGGAAGCCACTCATTATGATCACCTCTGCTTCGTTCTCACCTTTTCTTTTTTCCCTTCCATTTTTTTCTGTTCTTTCTTGCTCTCTCTTCTGCTTGATCTACTTCCTCCTTGACCAGGTCATGATTTATTAACCACCACACTAGTGTCATACCTGCCATAGTTGATTGCCACAGACCACAGCACATTTTCAGCCCTGTTTTTTTGATACCACAGTAAAACATCTCTGCTCAGACTGAAAGTTATGTAAATTGCAGACGTAGCCTAGTTCACTTTTGAAAACTGAGACAGAAGAATGTTGGAGTTGCATTTGCTTCTTTTCACCATCTACGTCTGTCCTAAAAGCTACACATAATGCTTAACCGATGCTGTACTACTAGATGCAACAGGGATCACTGAGAAATTAATACAATAACATTTGAGCAATACTCAGTTGAACTCTACAGTTTTGGAAGTTATTAATGCAAATGTTTGTTTGATATTGTAACTGTGTTAACATTCAGATGGAGTCAGATTCTTTTTTACTAATGAAGTCCCGGCTTGTTCTTTGGGTGACTTGGGATTGCTGTTTATATCAGCGAAAGCCTTTAAAATAGCTGACACAGGCATATTTTCTCTTGTTGTGGTCATTAGTTTCTGATGTTGTCTTCACAGTATTGTCTCTGCCTGTCCATCAGCTTATTTTACTCAGTGTGGTCAGACCATAACCATAACCAAAATCACAACAAAACCTTGTAACCATACATTTATTCGGAATAAATGTATGGTATATATATATATAATTATAGTTTTACATTATTCTAAATGAACAGGTAATGTGCAGGTACAAGTACAGATACAAATAGGAGGTGCAGTTGTATTTTTTTTAATTGTTTTTATTTTTATAACGCTTGCCAGAGAGATCCACGGTGGTTCAGACTATAGCTGTGTATCATGATCCTGCAGGCTGTAGTGAAACAAGCAGGAGGTTTTACTGTCATTCAGGCAAGTTGTCAATTATAAGCTCAAATAAAAACCACATTCATTAATATGCAGTCCTTACTAACTGCCTGGTCCTGATTAAATTAGGCTACTAGTTTGTTTATATTTTGGGAAACATAATTTTTTTTAGAAAATATAAAGAGAAGGTAAAAGCAAATATAATAACTCCATGAGTGGGGAAAAAACTTCATGTGCATAACTAGCTGAGGCTGAGGAACTGTCAGAGCCAGAATTCCCCATGTTACATGTTTACATTTGTTGGTTTAGGCCATGCCCACTCCATGTTTAATCTAAATATAGGTACACCCACTGGTCCCTCGGGCCAGTAGAGTTTTAATGGCCCCTCAATTATCCTATATTTGTACTGGCCTGGGAAAAAAAGTAAAAAAAATAAAAAATAACAAGGAATTGATTGTTTTCTTAGAACATTTTGAAGATTTTCCTTTTTTTTCATTCATATTAATGCATTCAGTGAGAACTGGATTTTTCACAGCAAGCTCCTTCTGCCTGCCTCCCTGCCACCTCTTCAATACTAATATTTTATTTAACACATCTAATCAACTTCAATGATTATGTAATGTAAATCAGAACATTGACTCTATTAGCATTATTATTAGAATTACCCAATATACTGATTGCATAAGGACTAGGATTCACTCAGACTTTCCTGTATACTAGAGTGATGTGGAAAATGCTGATGGAATTATGGGATTGAGTAAGTAAAACATGAAATTGCACCAAATGTTTGCCCACGTGAGTGACACAGGCATATCAAGAGACAGCTAGTTAATGAAACAACAGCTTGGTAAATCTCTTTAATACATCCTCTCATGTTCGGTGGTTTAAAAATGAATAGAGTTTGCCACAGTGATTGTGAGTTGATGTACTCCTCTACACTGTGAAACAAACAGGAAATACAGTTATTCGCTGTAGACTAAAAAAGTTGTCAGGGAAGAGAGGGTTAGCTTCAGCCAGTTAGCCTCACAGATAAACTGACTTGTGACTGTGATTGGCTGAAACGCTGTCACTGACCCAACCAGGATACTGACTGGCCCATCAACTTAGTCGATATACTTACTGGCTCCAGGTCATCAGGTCATTGCTTATCTTAACCCTGATACAGATATGAATAGTCGGAGCACTAAATAGATACAGATTGCTGTGTAAACATACCTGCACACGGTGTCATTGTGTTATCATCCCTACAGTATTTTTTGTACAAAAGAAATAAGAAAAGATTATGTTCTGTTTTCACCCAACACATTGTGTGGCCAGTTTGAGCATTAACGTAGAAAGATAAACGAGAACTGTTTAACCATGCTCTCTCGTGTATTTTTAACCTTGATTCTGTGTGCCCTGAATGTTACCTGTGTTCACGGTTTCCTTATTTTTTCACTGATACTTCCTTCCTCTTTTTTCCTTTATCATGCCACATTACACCTGCTTGTCAGAAACAGCCTAAGACTGATATGTGGGCCTCTAGGATTTTCTGATGCCTGTGTTTGTGAGCGAAAGCTTTGCAGAGGCAATAAACAGTGCTGTTCTGAATCAATTGTTACTT
>JAOVYV010000053.1:12204202-12218482 GCA_025674545.1 Hassar affinis
CCACCCTCCCACCCAGCTTTAAAACAGTCCCCCCAAACATTCCTCCAACTGAGTCTACCCACCCCAACCCACCTCCACCGCCCTCCCACGGTAAACAATGACAAAAAAAATAAAAATAGACAACGCAATGGAACAATGCATATTAACACAGTAACCCCCCAAATATTTCTGTACATTTAAACAAGAACAAGTAACATCACAATTAAAGTTGTTCCTCAGCTGGAGAAGTGCGTCTCCACGGTCCTCGTGCCCTCCATGTTTTGAACAGGTGTAAAATGATTGGTTCGCAAGCTCGTATTTAATACAAATAATGAAGAAGAACCAACTTTAAGAAAAGGGCTCACTGAATCCTCACCTAGACTACTTTTATATCTGTCTTTTAACATGTCTATGTCAATTTACATAACAGGTATTCTTTTTTCTGTTGTACAGTAAAAAAAAAAAAAAAAGTAGCTATACTCTACAACTCATTTCACTTTATCATCAATATTATTATTATTATTATAATAGTTCCATTTATTTTAGATAATGACAGGTCAAATATTGACCAATGAGCTTTGATAAAAGAATGAACTAATTTCCAAAGCCATATGTGACAGGAAAATGAAAAAAAAAGAAGAAAAGAACATAAGTGTCAGCAGACAGAAGGGAGGAGTTGAAAGCTGGTAAATCGGAGCCAGTTTAGCCTAGTCTATTGACTTGGTTACGAGCGAAAGTGGTTGCGTTGGGGCAGAGCTGGGCAATAGAGAATGGGAATGACACGCTGATGCAGGCTGGGAGGAGGCGGAGCCTGAGGGGCGAGACGATGACACATCTGAAGGGTCCAAGGAGCCGTTGTGGGCGGGGCCGGGGGGTTTGCCTGCCCCTGAGTTGTCCAGCAGAGCTAAGGGCGGAGGCGGAGCCATGGACAGGTGGTGATGGTGGTGTGAAGATGAGACCAAGGGGCCTGGTTTCATAGTCAGTGAAAGAGGTTGCATTTGTTCAGTCTGTGGTTTGGACTCTTTCGGGGGTGGAGAATTGGGGACCATGGAGGGTGAGGATGGGGGCGACTCTAGTAAGCTTCCATCCGAAGAGGGAGGACTGACACAGCTGCCTTCACCTTGAATGTAGCGAATGCACTTCTTTTTTCTCCTGCAAACAGAGAGCAGGCTTGTTTAGCTCCTACGTAATGTCAACAGTACTTTACAACTTTCACAGCCTTAGCATCCACTTAAATGCACATCCTACATCACACAGTTCAGTACGCATATGTGAAGACTGGTGATATTCATTCAGAATGATGATATCAGCACGACTGAACCACGCTCCATCGATTTCAGATATAGATTGGACATCTAATTGGATGCTATTGCTTTGTGAGAATGCCAATACAAACAGATGAGCAGCTGAGCACTGGCTCTCTGCCACTGACTTCCTTTCACCTTCCAACCAATATCGTACATGCAAAAAAGACAGACATGGAGGAGAAGGATCTACAGAGATACAGATGCCAGATGAGGAGACAGTGAGACAGATGGGGAAAGTGATGACAAGAAGCACTAGGATGAGGAATTTGGAAGAATAAGTACCTCCGAGGTTCAGAGGGACACAGCCAAAAGGGTGAACACTACATCTCTCTTTGTTTTTTCTTACTAGGATAACAGAACGAGCTTGAAACAAAGAACTCCACCCCAGCGCGGCAAACCGCATGGGACTCCATCCGGTTTTAACACATCAGCTTGAATTATTACACTCCTCTTTTTCCCTTCCTTTTTTCATGTCTCTTTACTGCTTTTTTCTGCATGTTCCTTGGGGGGAGTTCAGATGGAGAGGTAAGAGGTTAGAGGAGATGCGCTACTCTCAGCCTGCCCCTAAGACATGTGTGTGAGTGTTGTGCACAGAGGTCGCGCCGCCATGTTTGCATTTCTGCTCGGGTCAGGACCCTCCCTCGTCTGCTACGCCTACGGCCAGCCATTCCAGCCAGCCACACGGGCAAACACAGCAGCACCAAGCCAGTACGCCGAGAGGGGTGCGAGAGGAAAAGAGAGCAAGAGATATTGAGTGAGAGTGTGAGCGAGTGATAAATAGAGAGAGAAGTAAAGAGAGAGATTTCCAATGTCTCCTAGGTGCTTGGATGCATACCCTGTTTTGAATCGGGAGGAAAGAAAGAGAGTAACCAGAGAGAGATGGAAAGAGAGCTAAAAACCCTCAGTGTACCTTGCCCTAGCATGACCTGACCCCATACCCCCGCCAAAAAGGGAAAAAACACAAAAAAACTCAAATCTAATGCCTCAAGGCCATGTTAAACTATTCGGCTTCCTACAGGTTTATAAGACAGGGACAGAAAAACAAACCGTGAAAATGAGAACAGAAAGATAGGGGGAGCTATGGAGTAAGAAAAGAAGTGAATTTAGTTGTAACTGTTTTCCTTTTTTTATATGGTCAATATTAAGTCCAGTTGAAATCCAGGTGAGGATTGTTTCTTAAGTTATACCCCTGCCTGGTCTTATGCACCATACAAGTATAGGTTTGAGACAAAAGTAAGAGAAACAGAGCCAGAGGGACAAGGACAAGGGTACAGACTGTCTGGCAGACGCATTTAAGATGAGAAGAAAGAGCTGAGACAAGACAGAAATGTGTAGAGTTGAAGAAAGAAGCAGACGTTTGATTCAGACGCATACTCTGTGTGGCTAAAGGACATGCACAACATGCTTTTGTTTGTAGAGGGCTGTGAGGGACCCCACTAAAAAGTGTAACACTCTTGGGACAGAAATGATGAACAAAGAAGCTCAGTAAAGGGTACTTAAGAGTGCGTGTCTTCAAGGGCAGACATGGGTGAATGAATAAATGAAATGAAAGGATAGACTCGATTATGCTGCGTTTCATTTCGATAGTAGCAGTTTACTTTCCCGTAGAGTGAAATATACTTTGCTGTTGTCTGGACACACTCCAGAGTGCAGCGCTGTGCTAACTGCCTGTCAAAAGGCTGCAAATAACCTAATATCCATTTTTAAGAGCCCTATTGATTCTAAGTATCTCCCCTTGTTCCTTATTGATTTCTGCATCTCTGGGGGAATTAGTGCGGATACATCTTTCAGGAAACCGAGTCTAGTGAGGTCTTTTAACCTCCCAGCTCCTTGAGTAAAGGGCACAATTACCAGCGCTTCTCCCAAAGCAGCCAAACACCTAGACACCTAAGGTGCTTTGTAGGGACACTACTCCCTATCTAGACTGCTTAATCTGAGGGTGGATGAATACTTTAAATGAATGAGTCGTAATTATGGATTTCAGTTGGACTGGAAGATTTAACAGAATGAAAATTGGAGAGAAACAGCACAGAGAAGTGTAACAGAACAGAACAGGACAAATATCTGGCATTCACAATGAAGGCAGGAGATGGAGGGAACACAAGTGAGACACAGAGAAGGGTATTACTTAGCAGAAACAAATACCTACCATCAACATATTTCCAATTCAAAGACTGCTTGTGTTAGAACAGAAAGACAAGAGTTTGGGACTGAGCAAAGGGTTATCAGAGAGATAGGGAAGGGGGCTGTTGAGGAGGGAGGACAAGAAGCTACATCACAACATAGTTTATACAGAAGGTTGATCAAGACTGTTCTGATGGCAGAGATATACCATAGGGCAGAAAATGGACAAAATGGTAAACAGTGGGTTTACAATGATCATTTCTGTTGTAGAAAGTAATGCCAAATACAGACTTTAGGTGATGCGTGATTATAATCACAGACAGACATATAGCTACAGAAAGTTCCACTTTCTGCCCAAGGAGTTCAGCTGCTCTATTATAGCAAATCTCAAACAGCGAGAGAAAGAGAGAGAGAGAGAGAGACCCAAAAACCAACCAGTGTTGCAAATATATACTAAGACTATACTAAAGAGACTAGAAGAAGGAAGGAAAACAAACAGTAGAAGTGGTGAGAAGAAGAAATCAATCTTCATCATTTCTTTATCATCATTACGATCTACATCCTTCCCAAACGTGCCTCTCGGAGTATACCTGCAGGGTTTGCACCATAAACTGAGTTGGTCAAGCCCGAACAAGGCACGGCACTTCTTAGGGGTATTTGCATCTGTTAGCCAAAAAGGTAGACACAAAGACACACAAGGAAAACAAAAAACAGACGTCATTTGGACAAACAAGACATGTAGCTAGAGCACAGGTTTCAGCTGGGGACACTGGCATTGCACTTCCCCAACACTTACCGGCAGTTTCCAATCCTATCCCTTCTCAGCCACGTCCCCTTTTTCAGTCCTCACGTTCAATAGATTTCACAACATATCCACTCGGATCGTATGGCTTAGGTTTAATAAATACACACATACACGGCGCCAATCTGTGGTTGCATTTTAAAAGCACTGACTCATTCAAGTGCACCCCACACAGTCATACATCATTACGTCTTTTGGCATGACCCAGATACACAGTGGCAAAAGCAGCTGATTGGTAGCATAAGGGGTGGTGTGGAGAGAGAGAGAGAGAGATGTAGAGAGAGGTAGAGGCTTGCGAGAGGCAGACACAGGGAGGCGTTGCCAGTGTAAGTTTCCCAGCTGTCACCCGCTCTAGCGTACCTGCCAGCACACCAGATACACACCTGCAGGGGCCACACCAGTTATTCTGCTGATCGAGCCCAAAGCGTGCGCGACACTTCTTAGGGGCACTCAGGTCTGAGCCGATGCAGGGAGGAGAAGCCAGCAGAGGGAAGGAGAAATGACCACAAAGTGAAGAGATGGAGGGAAATAAAAGGGAAACCGATGAATCTAAATCACTCCAAGTCACAGCATTATATTACTGTTTATTCCAATGATATTCCCAGATTCAAATTATTGCTTTAAACTGTGCAGTATTGGTTTTTACAGACTCACATATTCATGTTAGTTTTCAGACATTAGTAAAAAAATGTAAGTTAGAAATCAATGCAAAGGTAAATGAGTCAGAAAGGAGAGCAAAAGAATCAATAGGAATAAGAGCAAAGCAGAAATTTGTAAATAAGGAAAGCTTGTTTGTTAATAGCACGTGATGCAGCAAATATGGTTACATCTCTGCTGCAGGCCTGTACCCTGATTTACTGTGAAGGACATGAGGGGGCAGAGTGGCAAAATGTTGATTAGTTGCAGCCAGTGAAACGTTACACAGCCAGAGATTGCAGGTTGCCGAGAGCTCGGGCCTGCGTTCATCAGCCTCTCACAGCCAGTGTGTGGAGGTGTGAAGATGAAGAAGGCAGGCCGCAAGACATCACGCTGAGGAGCAGGCAGCTGCGCCGGCAGACGACTAAAGCCAGCAGATTAAGGAGGTTTACCCTGATAACGTCTCTGGTTATTCTTGCCGTTTGAAGTCTTTTTTTTGTTTACAAATACACTGCAACTTGTGTTTGTCAAATGGAAACGCTTTAACATGACTGGATTCTTAACGCAGAAGGATCTTTAACGAGATATTTGATTACTACAAGCAAAGAAAGTATGAAAATTTGAATAAGGATAATAGCAAAATTAAAGTGAGCGGAAGAGCGAAACAAAAGCGATTCGTACTTCAAAGAAGGATAAATGAATAAAAAAGTAAAAAGAATATAGAAAGATGTAGCTTGCATTATTCATGAATAAATACAGTATACTGCACACACAGATAGATTAAGTATAAAATAAACTAGAAGAGAGGGGGAAGAAAAGCAAGTTAGTAATTTAAGACTCAAAATGACATTAGCACCTGTAATCGGAGGGAGTGAAAGGCAAGGATTTGGAAAATATTCTCTGTGTTCTGGAAGAAAAAGAACAGATAGAGAGGTCTTCAAAAAGGGTTCCATGTTGGAAAAAAGACCGCAAATATTATCATTACTCGCATTTCTCCTTCAAATCTCACAATATAGATCAAGAATCAGAATCATAAGAGCATTATAAAGAAGAATGTCAAATGAAGAAAATCAAAGAACTAGCAAACCTCCTTAATTTAAAGAGATGGGTGATTTTTCATTCATCCTTTTATTTATTTGAATTATTATATATCAGTTCGTGGCATGCAGCAGGCACAGCTGAAAGTTAAACACAGGCAGGACAAACATGAAGCACAGGCCAGTGGCATGACGTGTACACACACACACACACACACACACGGCAGCACGGTCAGGGTTGGCACAGGAGCAGCACTCATTCAGCAGCATGATCAACACACACACACACTATGCTAAATGCTGGAGAGGGGGCTGTGCTTGGAGGGACGACGTGCTGGGGTGTAGGATTCATGCATATTCAATGTTATTAGTGCTCGACATGGGGCTGAGGTGGGGGATAACAAGCAGTCTAACGTGTAAATATTGCATTGGGTAGCATAACTATATACAAGATGAGGCAGGCAAAAAAAAAAGGGATGAAGAGAAAAAAAGCTGGACTTTTATCTTTGAGATGTCACCCTTGTGACAGATGATGGATCTGCTCTAATATGAGACATAATTGCATCTCACTTACCAGTGCCATCTGCCTGCTGCTTTTCCCTTTTTCTCTTCTTCTTTTTCCCCTGTTGGTTAGCAGCCAAAAAAAAGAAATAGACAGGAACCTTAGTTATTATATTGCAAGAAAAGGCCAAGAAACAAACTGAACAAGAGAGCCGTGCTTTTACTCATTCATTTATTCATGCGCAAGCCTGAAGGAGTGGAATTCCACTGCGGGCCACAGCACAACTTTCCCTTTCTCTCTCGTCCTTCTCGCTTTTTCTCTGTGTTTATTCCTTTGTTTTCGAGGTACTCCTTCATTTTCCCTGTGCTGTGAAATAATTTAGGGCTCTGGAGAGTTCTTTGAAAGAGTCAGATTACTTGGGGGGAGAAAGAGGACGAGAGCGCCCTTCTTAACTGCTCATATGTTGATTTGCCTCCTCGTGGCTTTGGCTGAACGTCCAACTGTCCACTGACCAGGTCAGGGTTGAGCTATTGAACCTGGGCATGTATTTAATCATTAGTTAATTATCAGAGGCTGAATTGGATTAAACCAAACTGGCTCTTGTTTAGTTCTTTTCCTTTGCTGTGGCTGTGAGGCGTCAGACAGCGAGTGGGAGTGACAGATTGGGCGGAGGGCGATTTGTCGGGCACGTGGGATCAGCGCTGCACTCTGTCTGGGCCTTAAAACGGTGTGGTCATCCCCCATTGCCGCTGTCTCGGCTGTGAAGAGACATTCTCTTTCATCAGATTTGTGAGGCATTTAAGCCCTGCGGTTATTTAATTACTCTGATCTGAGCTTGTCTTTCTTTTTTTAGGTGAACCACTGGAATACTAATGAAAGCATGAGAGAGTATGAAAACGTGGAAGAGGAGAAGCTATGCTGTGGTGCGGATGCTCAGAGATGCACAGTCCTGACCTCAAACTACAGAGCGAGGTGAACTGACGTGGCCACTAATGCCTCATAGAAGTAATCGACTAGATTCCTGTATTTGATTGTATATATGGGACTGAATATGTGCAGGTTGCAGGATAATGGAAGCCCCATTAAACGACCTCTAACCTAAATGTGTGAGAGGAAGCCTGAAAACCTAAAAACATACATAGTTGTCTCGTGCTGACCAGCCGGGGTAGAGCTGCATGTGTAGCTGTCGTTCTTTCCTGGCCAACTCGTAGTATTTAGCCTGTTCCTCTCGAGACAGAGCATGCCACTGATGAAAAACAGAAAAAAAGAAATGAATGTTAAAATTCAGAGTTCATTTTTCCTCTTTAAACAGTTAACACATGATTGCTCATGTCTGTGTGTGTCTGTTTGTGTGTGTGTGGTGTGTCTGTGTGTGTGTGTGTGGTGTGTGTGTGTGGTGTGTGTGTGTGTGTGGTGTGTGTGTGTGTGCGTGTGTGTGTGTGTGCGCGTCCTGGTGCCCTCACCCTTCGGCCCAGAATTTGATTGATAGCTGCACTCTCTTTCAGCGTACATTCTGCCACTACTTTGGCCCTCATCTCCTTCATGTACAACATGAATGCGTTCAGAGGCTTCTTTATGTGCGGCTTCTTCTTTTCATCCTCCTTTTTCTGGTCCTGATGTTTCCTGTTGGATTGAAACAGATGCTTTCAGAGAAGGAGACGAGCGTTGGCATTGATGGCAGTTTGAATTAAAAATGGGTCTAATATTTTTTTAAAAGCTGTGTGTTTAAAAGTGTGTTTGCGCGTGTTGCGTTTGAACTCACGAGCTGTTGAGCGTGCTGATGTCGCTGTGAGAGGACTCCTGTTTGACGTTGGGTGTGACTATGGCAGGGTGTGGGATGCCCGTAGTGTGCAAACTGTGGTGGGGAGGCACCATGTGGGGAGGGAATCTGGAGGAGAGAAGACTGTGTAAATCGTCAGAGTGGACACGGGTGAAATGGGGGCAGATACACACATAACATTTATGTTATTTATTTTTATGGGCATTTATTATGGGTTATTATAGGCAGTGGTTAAGATGTAAGACTACTGACTAAGAGCTCAGGGGTTCGAATGTCACTGCTGGGCCCTTGAGCAAGGCCCTTAACCCTCAGCTGCTCAGTTGTGCAAGTCAAATAAATGTAAGTCACTCTGGATAAGATATTGGTGTCTACCAAATGCCATAAACGTAAATGTAAATTTAGTAGCCTGTGAATTCAGGAAAAACTGCAGATGACAAATGAATCTCACAAGGTATTTTAAGATTTAAATTTGTTAAGCATTTCTTTGCATTAACACACTGGTTCTGCATATTATCATTATTTTGCTTTTGTTCAAACCTAGTGGGATCTCATCCTCCTCCCTCCTTCCAAGTCTCCATAAAATTAATAAAACTGGTTTCTGATGACTGTAGGGCTTAAAGAGGTTATCTTTAATAGGCTCATAAAGATACATCACATCATCCTCTCTAAACACAAAGTAATTAGCCTAGAGAAAGCCTATATAAACCGCTGTGTAAAAGCAAGCGAATATTTTTCTATGCTTGTGTGCGAGCTGTGCAAATCCTTACACATATCTCAGAATAAGAGTGGAAGATGATGAAAAAAAGAGCCGGAATATTTAAAAAAACAGCTCATTATCCGTCTGAGTCTGGCTTCATAGCTTGGAGCCAGAATATAATGATGAGCATAAACTCACAAGAACAACTAGTTTCTGTTAGAGGCACTCTCTGGGGACGGTGTTTACCCAAGTCTCTCCTCCTCTCCTCCCGTCATCGCTGACACGTTTGCGTTTGCGCTGTGTCACATGCCTGCCTCTGCTGAAGGCGACCTGTACCATATCAGTGGCTCCGCCATCATTAGAACCCCCTACTCCACCCATTCTCCTGCATACTTGTTAAATTTTCCTCGGTTCCACCACCCAAGATTCCCCCCTTCTCTGCTTCTTAGTGTCCCATCAGTCCCTGAATGGCCCCTCCCACCAGCGCTGTTTCCACTGTGAGGCCCAGGTTATGGTTTAAACATGATGGCCATGTCTTTGAAGCAGAGGGCATCATCCAGCTCATCAGCACAGAGCTGAGACTGCCACCAATTTAGAGAGAGAGAGAGAGAATCAGATAGAGAGAGGGGAGAGAAAAAGAGGAAGAGAGAGAGAGAGAGAGAGAGAGAGGGCCCCTGCAGGCTGCAATGTCTCAATCTTCTCCCTCACCAGCCGCGTGTCAGCGAGAGCCATTTAATTGCCGACTGAAGCTGCGGCCCCCGTGTCTGTTTAATGTATAATGACCCCGCTGGTGTACTCCTTCTCTCCCTCTGGCAAAAGAACGGATGGGAGCATAGGTGCAGATGGAGGAACATATCAAAGGGCAGGCGCAGACAGGGGGCCTTGCACTTCCTCCTCCTGCCACTCGGGATGGGTGATGGACCTGCGCAGCCTTCACCCCATTATCAAAATAATGTAGCTCATTTGCCAGATCCAAGTCCACTCTGCTCAAATGTATTTTTCAGGAGGTCGCTGTGGTACCTGGCTGCAGCAAGGACTGCTCCATGAGTGCTGTATGCTAAAAAGCAGACTAAACGGTCAGCGCTAATGCCATGTCCTGTAGGGGGAAATCTTCACAAAGCCTTGCAGTATCTGTCTCTCTCTCAACGTTTGAGACAGAATAAATGATTATTCTGGGCTCTCATTATTTTTTTTCCCAGGTGGGGTGAACATGGGATTGAGTGCAGCCAAGCTTCTGCAGTTTTTGACACAAACATGCTAAAGCACTTTTGCTGCACACAGACACGAGACTACCACCTATTAATCTATGCTAATTCAATTATAGATTATCAAAACACATTAGCTCTTCCCCAGCCCAGCTCCAATCCCCCTAGCCCCCATTCACCAGATTCAATTAGGCAGCACTGGAAATAGGATGATCACAATATAAAGGGCTCATTAGGGGGGAATTAGCTGTCACTTAAGACCAGGTCCACTAGAGGCTGGGGAGCGTGTGGCTGGCATGCACACACGCACACACACACACAAACGTGTCTTACTATCTTTGTCAGGACCTTCCATTGACATAATTAGTACTACAGCTAATTAATCCTAACCCTAATCCTAACCCTAATCCTAACCCTAACAACCGTTACCTCAATACCCAAAATAAACCTCAGGGCTCTTTAAGGTTTTGTCATGTCAATGAACATGTTAGTTTGTTCAGAAAAGTCAGGACATGATTTCTGGTCCTGACACTGACATGTGTCCAGAGAGCATGACTGAGTTTTCTGACATTTGTCCTGACATTTCACGAAAACAAGGTGCACACACACGCGCACGCGCACACACACACACCTGAGTGTAGAGACTTAGCAGAGCTCAGTCAGCCATGGCCGAGTACAAACTGCAGCCCCCAGAGCCAAAGCTGCTACACACACACCCACGCACACACACACAAGCACACACACAAACACTCACACAAACACTCACACAAGCACACACACAAACACACACACAAGCACACACACAAGCACACACACAAGCACTCACACAAACACTCACACAAGCACACACACAAGCACACACACAAGCACACACACAAGCACACACAGTCTCACTGATAACTCGACGTATGGCAGGGTTCTTGCCCTTTTCTTGTGAAAACATTCCAGACCTTTTCAAGCCCTCTTTTCTTTTCTTTTCTTTTCATTTTTTAAAGCTCATTAAACTGCATCATGAAAAGAGAAAACTTTGATATGCATTTGATAAGTTGCATTAATAGCTGAAGACAAGGAATTCAGAACCTTGGTAACTTGAGACTTCTCAACAACTTCTTTCTGAATTGGGATGATTTTTTTCATCTATCTAGACCTACAACAGGCAAGACAGCAAACCTATATATGACATGATCCAGTATGTATTACAATATATAGGTCTGTCCAGAAATATTGTACAAAGCAAATCCACCTTCAATTTCCTCACCAACGTATAATTCTAAATTACGCCTACGATAAAATAAATAAATAATGAAACCGAATGCAGGTAAATGTGCTGTAGGTGTTATAGCAGTGGTACTAATGAGTTCTCCATCACTGTGAGGCACACAGCTGTTTTGTGTGAGAGGCCTGCGAATGTTAGGTTCTTTCTACACACACTAACCCCAGGTCAGGCTTCACAGGAGTTTCACTCACAACGGTTCTCTAGTCATTTCTCTCACTCTCTCTTTCTCTCACACTTATCCATCAATGTCCTGTGGCTCAGCAGAACCAGCCCTGTCAAGCTGTTTTTCCAATCGCGCTGCAATTAAATGGGAGTTTGTCGTTGTCTGGAGACAGACTGGGCTTCTCCGAACTATAAACCAGATCTGCCTCGCTACCTTTCAGGGCTCTTTTATCATCACCACCATCATCACCATCATCGGTGAGCTGTGGGTGATGTGCAGCAGGATGAGGGAGTGGAGATGGAGGAGTGGGTGGACGGAGCCGTTACAGGCAGATTTGCTGTTGCGCCTCTTTCGGTTTTGAACAAAAGACATAAGAACAAGACAATAAGATGATTTGTCATCTGCAGTTAATTCCTACTTCTACCAGGCATCTGAGAATCCCTGTGGAATGATTGCTGTGACGCACACACGGCACTATCAATTCTCCCATGGGGGTGTTTATGTGCTCTTAATGGTCCCCACAAGTCTCAAAAGCAGTGGGAAAAGCAGCAATCCCTAACCTCTACTTCTCAGCAATGCCTTCATTGGCTTATTTATGCACAGTCTATAGCGGTCTGTAACGTTCATCAGGGATAAAGGCTCTTCAGGGATCTCATTATGAAATAATAACAATAATTAATATTTGAATAGAGAGCAGCGTGCTGAGGACTGGCTTTCTGAGCGCTGAGGCATGAGCAGCCATCTCTTAAGGGAAAATGTACAGCATGTTTATCTATATCATGTGCTAAATCTACGTCTAGCTAGCATTCACTCCATGAGTGCTGTGTCCCAGGGCGCAACTCACCTTGACATGGATGCGTTGACAGTGAGGGCAGTTGGGTAGGGGTGTCTAAAACCTCCTGTTGTGATTGGGTAAACCGGTTGACCTTGCCTGGGAAAAGAAGAAAGGGATGAAGGTAAAGCAGGGGATAAAAAAGGGGTGGAAAAAAAAAGCTTCTCTCTCCATGCCGACTGCTTTATTCTCATTTGATCGTGACAAAAATCTAGGGGATTGCAGAGTACCGATCAAAGGGAAGCAAACTCTGAACAATTTGAATTCCGCAAATCTGATAGGAATAGCTAATTAAATTTCATAACCCTGTGCTTGGTGTCGACGGCGGCCCTTCTTCCCTGAGCTGGAACTAGGTGTTTTGTTGTGATAATTAAAGACGAAGCACCAGGCCCTTTAATGGAGCCATCACGCTAATTGAGGTCTACACATCCAAAGACAAACAATAATGAATGTAAATTTATACCAAAATAAAGTGCAGCAAATCAAAGGACCGTGGCTGTGCTCGGGGCCTCTCTTGGTATTTAGATCGCGGTGAGAAAACATTAAATTAACAGAGCTTAATTTGTAGCCTTTTGTCATATTAACAAGTGTTGACAAGAGTTACCAGGGGAGAGACCCCATGTGGAATTGTGGGTAAAATACGGGCAATCACAGTTCACTACTCTAATCGGACAATACTGTGACGTGTGAAATAGAGTTTGGCACAAAGAAACAACTTAGGGTTCAGGGGCAGATGAACTGTGTAAAATGCATAGATGAACAGAGCTTTAATCTGACCATGTACAAATTTTAAACTGCTTGGACAACAAGGTACACAGTACAGCAGCAGCAGAATTAGCCATGTCAGCGGAAAAGACACAGGTTATGGAGATTACTTTAAGCCTTCCACATAAGCTTTTCAATACTATACACTATGAATTCATTACTGAGATTTAATTATGCTGATAAAAAAATCTGAATACACAAAGACAGAAACTGAGGACATACAGACATAAAAAGAGGAATAAAATGCTGTGCTTACTGTGGTACTAACCATCCTAGCGGATGGGGGATCTGGCCTACAGTGCCAGGAGACAGGGGATAGTATGGAGATATATCTGGAGGATGTGGAGGCCTCGGGATTCCTGCAAGTACATTTCAAAGAAACAGAGAAAAGCAGCACATTGTCAAGATATTCATCTCCGTGTCCTGAGGTTAGAAGGTTAAAATCATTCTGTGCATAGTAATAACTGTACACAGTCAATATCACTAAAAGGTGAGCAGAGGGAGAGTGTGTGAGTATGAGAGAGAGAGAGAGAGAGAGAGAGAGAGAGAGAGAGAGAGAGAGAGGGAGGAGAAGAATAAGCGGTTATGTTCACACAGCCTGAGATAACACACGTTTTGATCAAAGCCTGTGGAGGCAGTCGCAAAGTGCTGCACTGAGAAACGCAAGAAGAAAAAAACAACAATAACCTGTCACGTCTGTCTGTTGAGTCAGAGGGTTAATAATGTGTGATAATTGTGTTTTGGGAAATGCTGGGTGTTCTGAGACAGACTCGTGAATCAGAATTCAGGATAAACCTCAGCTTTTCAGCCACTAGGTGGACCATGAATATCTGATTCAGTGCAAACTCACTGTCAAGGAATGGACTTCAATATCAAGAACCTCTAGGCACTAATTCTAGCTCTGAGGTCTGTGTTGTTTCAGCTTTACGATCTACAAGATCCTAAAGAACTGCAGAAAATCTACAAGAGACCTTATTTATGTACAAATCTATGAGTGATCTTATTGATTACATCTAATCGATTGTGCCTAGGAATTGTGTCAATGTGACATTAACTAATGCTTACTGAGGTATAGCCTTATTTCTTCCCTGTCTTTAGAGGAACTACAGGGGTTAGACAATGAAACTGAAACACCTGTCATTTTAGACCACAATAATTTATTAGTATGGTGTAGG
>JAOVYV010000053.1:12240670-12251546 GCA_025674545.1 Hassar affinis
GGACCCAGACCGCCCCACCCGGGGATCGAACCCGGGACCTTCTTGCTGTGAGACGACAGTGCTACCCACCGAGCCACTGTGTCGCCCTATAAAATGTAATATATAAAGTAATATATAATGTAATATATAATGTAATACAATATTTAATTAATTAGATTTTTTTTGCATTTTATTTTATTTGTAATAAAAATAATAAAACATTTCAAATTCAATTTTAAATTTTTATTCTTTAATTTTGTTTTGTTTTGCAGCTGTCAGCATATTTCACTCCTAACATGTTATCTGCTTTATTAGTTTGCATCTTCTCTTACCAAATTTTTTTTTTTGCCAAAAGGGAAAGTGCTTTTTTCACCCAGTTTTAACGTGGGTGGTCTACATGCATTTGTTCAACTCCTTCTGAAAAAGGTTCTTCTCAAGAATATCCTGGATGCGAAATTTGGATGCGTGAAGTTCTTCCAGCCAAATCTAAATGGGATTCCAAAGGCCATAAAGTTAAGCGTTCGCTTCGCACGGGTCTGGATATGGAAAACTTTTCACTTAATTTTGATGCATCTTTCACACTTAAGTTGCCAACTGTGTGCAAACTGTGTAAAAGCTAATAAAGGAAATAAAGGAAGTGTAAAGCTCAACAGTGCTGTTGGATTCACCGCCATCAAAGCCAGTGTACATCCACGCAGCGATGCTCAAGGCATGTATGCATCAGAAAGTCAGATGAACTTTGTCCACTTTCCTCTGATGCGTCATTAGAGAACCTCTCGGAGCTGAAACCTGTACACATCTCAGCAAAGCCAAACCCCATCCAGGAGTCTCAACATGACAGGAAAAGGGCTTTTTTGCTTCCTGACTCAAAGAGCTTGGAGAGACAGCTACACAACCTTCTGCACAGTTGGATAAAACAAATCCTAACAGCACAGCTACACCTGACCAAAGAACTCCTTTTCTTCTCAGAATCCTCAAATGGACTGCGTTGTCTCTTGGCACCCTCAACCTATCCATCAATTCAGTCTAAAAACGGTACATGCCCCTTCCTTCGCAAGTGTGAGCACGCCCTCCCCCACTGATTTCTCCAAGTCGAGGCCTTTTCCCTGTGCGCCGCTTTTCCACAGCAGTGTCATCTTTACCACTGGTCCTCTTTTAACTGACTTTTACTCCAGTGGCGGAATGTACAAACAGCGAAGGCGGACAGGAAGAAAGAGAGAAAAACTGATACATGCGCTACAAAGTTTTGTCTATTGATTTCTTTTTGATGCACGGCTGAAAAAAAAAGAGCGGGAGTTCAAAGCTAAGAAGGTCTTTTTTGATCACGGCTACAGTAGCGGTGGTGGGTAGTAGTGCAGGAAGCAGTGCTGTTAGACTTGGAGCATTTGTGTGGATTTCTTTGTTCTGGTCGTGACGTTGGTTAGGAACCAATTTAACGCACCACAACATTTACACGTGCAGTGGGTACCTGCCATGGCTACAGTACCTACTGCACAGAGGTACACACTATGCTTATGGTCCTGAGAAGAGCATCGCGTGCCCAATCCTGTGATCCGGTGTCGGCGAGTGCGTATGCCCTGTGTGAGTGTGTGACGAGCGCTCGGGCCAGGCTCTCTGTGATGTGCTGCGCTGTCCACTGGGGGCTACAATTAGACCATCAAACTCATTGCAGACGGGGAAGCGGCACACATCTCCAGAGTCTCTCGCTCCAAAGAGACGGCTAACTTGTAAGACTGGGGGAGGTACGCTTTGATGTGCCACGCACAGCAGAAGCCTCCCTTTTTGCTCATATTAATGGCAAGGAGATATAACAATTAAAAGGAAAAAGCAGCAGGCAGACAGGCGGGTGGGCAGCAGGGCTACCCGCACACAACCAGCATTAGCATAGAGGACCTGCAGCACATACGGAGGTCATAAATGGAGTGCTGGAAGAGCTTCGGAAGCCACTTGAGATGCATTACTACCACTTTTGAGGATACACAGAGGACGAGGGACTTCAAACCGCAAGAGTGAAATAGATAACTGAACATGTACACCGTCATAAGGTCTAGGTTGTAGATTTAACAACGTGATTGTAGATATAACCGTTTCTTTTTATTATTTGTTCCTGTGCTCCATAACACATGCTTAATAAAGAGCCTGGTTACAGATCCTCCTAATAATCTTAGAGACGTTTAGTGTCTTGTCTGAGCCCACGGTCTACAGCTTCAATATAAAGCACATTCTGCTTAATCTCATAATCCGAATAGCACTGCTTTGTTAACAGTGGCATTTTTATTAAGATCTACGTTCTCAGAGGGAGTGTGAGTAAACACCAGCCGCTCTATCGTCTGATGCCATCATCAGCCCTGCCAAGCTAGACAACCACTTATAGGCCATTTCAACATCAGATGGCGACAGCATGAAAAGTTTTAATTAAAGACTCTATTTAAGTGTTGCATAAACACATAACAAATAAGAATCACTGGGCTATGCAAGGCATAAAAAAAAGAAAAGCCAAATAAGAGACCCTGCTCTATATCCAAAGGTCTGTGGCAGCATCATCTGAGCTTTCCACATACCCGTCTGGTAAGATATAAAAAGAGAAGGCAAGAAAAAAAAACAGCCGTGTGAGAAAGAAACGTCTTGTTACGGTGGAACAGAGCATGTCGCAGATGAGAGTCGGACAGTGTTCAAAGAGACGCAGGCCAGTGAAGCGCTCGCTCGCTCGCATCTCCTCCGTGCTGCTCTGTCCTTAATGAGCCTCCCTGTAAAGCCCAGGCTCTGCGGCTGTCTGTCTCGCTCCAATCACGGCCCGCCGCTTTATCCACATCCCCTCACTCCGCTCTGTTTACCTCTCCCAAAACGGCTATTAACAACAGAAATGAATGAATAAATACACAAACGATTGTGTTTAGTTAATGTTAATAATGCATGAAAAGTTAGCAGAGCTTTGGCAGCTATCCAGCCGCACTAAAGCAGCGCAAAGCAAGAGAGGTTTTCAGTAGTGTCCATTTTGTCATGAACGTCGAGTCCGCCGTTTACCTGCCTGTCAAATTAAAGAAACGGAGAGAAAATTGGAGTTTGTTTTTCGCCGCTCTGCACAAGAGACACATTTTTCTTTTACTCTGAATAAATGACCACAATGACATTCACACCTACAGCAGCACACATCGACGAGATCATTTAAAGAGTTGTTCAGGAAGAAAACCCTCACAGGAGCAACAACAAAGCAAAAGTACATAAAAAAATGAAGAGAGAGTTATGACTGGAAAGAATGAAAGAGTTCTGTGTCACTTTTGCTCTCACGACGGAGACGGAGAACTTGGATAATACCGCCTGCACGTACTGTGGAGAAACATCAAAACCAAGATAAACAAATAAAGGGCCATGAGACAGTCACACTGCAACTGCTGTGAGGAATAAAATCAAATAAATTGGGCATTAGACTCACAAAGGGTGAGCTGACACACACGTGAAAATGATCTGGAGGAGGAGAATGTGGAAGGACAATGCAAAACTACATCGAAATCAGATCCCTAGTGTTCCTACAGTATCGCTCTCGTGCTCTCAGTGAGGCCTCGCAGAATAAACCTGATTCGGGACGGCTTAAGAGCTCCCTGGAAGCGGTCAGCATTCCAGCAGCCAATACACACATACACACACACACATACACACACATACACACAGAAAAGTGTTAAAATTTAAGTGTCACGGTGCTTTCAGTTACAACAATAAATTATTCTTTGGCAGTGTCAGATTGAAGCTTTACCCCTCCTCCCTTTAACACTCGCTCACTCGTTCTGTTCTCCTCACCCGGACACACACTCACACACAGAAATGTACACCCTTCCCGCCTCTTGAGCTCTCTTGAAATCTCCCTCGGCACATTACGTGGCCAGTCTGAGTGTCCATAAAGCATGCAGTAATTGTATCTAAAGCATGGGGGGGGGGGGGTGTCCAACCTAAACAATGGATTAGCGGGAGAACATGCTGTGGGACACCGAGCGATTTCAGTGGACCACAAATGCCTTTCCCCTTCGTGTCCCTAAAGGCCAGCTTCCATATGGTGGAATTTCATAACGGGAATTTTCACAGCCACAAACTTGGTGGAAAGTGCTATTCATTTTCACTGCAATTAAATTATTGCGCAAATCTATCTGGGTTTTGTGACAGAGGGTGGCGAGTAGGGAGCTTACTAAAACAAGCACAGCACCTCCAAAAACAGCTCCCCTGCTACACAGCCACCCAGGGGAAGCAGTGTAAATCACTCATCCTTCTCCCCAACATTCATCTAAGACTTCCTGGAACCAGAGAGAGCACACTCAAATATAAATATAGAGTAGAGTGGAAGAAGCAACAGTGATTATGTAAAGAGGAACAAAAATGGAGAACAGAGAAGGCCACTCCGGGCTCACGTCCCTTATGGATTCACACACTTTGCCTATATGACTGCTTATATGGTCTTAGTTAACATCAATCATTTTTAAACGTGACACTGCACAATGATTGAACATGCAGGAACCCATTTTAATTTCAGTTGTTTCAATATAAAACTGTGGGTAAAAAGGGCATTTTCTTCTGTGCTTCATCCTTATCTTGTCCCTTCCTCTTCCTCCACTTCTCTCTCTGCCACTTTCCCAAGCTCCTCTATTACAGGCCTGTGAAAAGAGGTCATGTATCAGTTTACTGAAAGTCCCTCTCTGACCACACGACCCCCCCCCCCCCCCACCGCCAGCTCAGCCCCATGTCCTTCCATCACTCCGTCCCTCCCTCCCTGCTTTCCTCTCTCCCCATTCTATTCTTCCATAACGCTGCCCAACAGCTCCGCCCCCCTCGTCTACCCACAGCCCGATACTAATTGGTAAATCTGTCGAACCATTGCAGGCCAACAATAAGACACCTGGAGTTCTGTCAAAACACGTTTCTCTGTGAAACAGCCTCAAGTGCTAACACTGTACCAGCGAACTCAACCAGTTTCACCCTTAACACCGCAAGGTGTGTTTGCATGTGTACATTTGTGTGTATGTGTGTGTAGGAAACAAATCTGGGTTATACTGTGGTTTAGAGGAATGCAGTGTTGTTTGAACTGGGGATGCTACCATCAAAGTGTTTATGATTGTGTGTGTGTGTAAGCATTCTGAACAATCTCAGGTACGTGCTATAGGTTGGTGTGATCATTAAAAGAACATTTAGTAATCAAAACAGTTCTTTTTGTTCAAATGAACCATGGTTCATCTTTATTCCAGGGCCTTACCACTTTGAAAACTCGTCTTTTCCAATGACTTTTTTGTTTGCATTATTTGTAAATGTTCCTGCCTTCTATGTTCAGTTTTGTTGCTCAACATCATCCCATGATGTTCTGAAAATTAAGGAATCTCTATGTATAGCAGATTCAGAAATGTAGTCCCGGGGTTCTTACAGTCACGTGAGCAAATCCGAATCTATTTTCCCTAAACTATTGTTATACTTGAAATATATGAAAATGTGCGGCTTCAAACGCTACACTTCCCAAACCTACCTTGAAATCATGAGGCATTAGAGGTTCACTAGTTTTAATATAACTGAAGCAACTCTGTCTTCATGAGGGAACAACAGGCAAAGATGTGTCTGGCCCAGGGCAGGTTAGGGGACTAACATCTGGAAAAGACCTACTTAATCAAACATACTTGTCAAAAATGTAGGTCCCATCTTGAGACGTTACACACGGCAGGACATAATCTTAAACACAAAATGCTACATTTTTTGTCCAGATCATGCTGCCTGAGTGTGTATGCCTCTGGGATATCCTGAGTGTTTATCCATTTCCAGGCTGGCTCACAGGAAGTCCTTGAAGAAGTTCCTTCATCAGAAATCTCACCCATTTTCGGAACGCTCTCCTGGGTTCCAGCCTTCCAACCCAACACCGTTTCAGATCAGTACACTGGGCCGGGCTGCGGTGATGCAGTGTAATCATGCGCCACGCTTGAACACCTGACCCCTTCCGGAGTTAAGACATGCGGTGTACACATTTGCTTGTCGTTCAGCTGAACTCTCTCTTGCACACATGCAAAAAAAGCCACTTGCAGGACTAGCAATGGTAAAAAAATGTGGACATGTAGATCCGGAGTTTGGAGTTAAACACCCTTACAAACACCCTCTTCAGCACACATGCACTCACACCCACAAAGCCAGCAACACACTCTGAGGAGCCCCACCCCAACCTTGTCAAACAAGTTCTGGCAGCAACATTTTACAAAACCTCAGTGCAGCGTGGGGGTGGAGGAAGAAATGGAAATCTGATTATTCGCCCAGCATAAGACCTCTTCAAACGCTGAGTCCATTATTACCTACACGCAGCGAGGTGATCAATGACCAATTGATCAGTGGAGCAATACAAAGAGCCATTTTCCCTGGACGACTTGGCGACGAGCTCTTCCCACAATGCCGCAGCTCTTTTCACAATGCTAAATCTAAGAAGATGAGCTAAACAATTTCAGTCCCCTGATCTCTGTGCCAACGTCGCATTTGGCAGACCAAGGCTACTCATTGTACGCCGCTCTTTTGAGCTCCCCCAACTATTTGTGTCCACTAAGGAGGGTCGAGGCGTGAACGAGACACTCTGCAGCCCTGTATCATGCCAGCCTGTGCCTGGCGAATGCTGCCAAACAACTCTCTTTCTCTTTCACACACACACTCTCACTGCTTTCCTCTTAATAGATCGTTTCTGTGCCAGTGGACAAGAGGACAATTAAGGCAGATAGACTGTGGCCTTGTCTCACGCAAACATCCTTAACCTCGACCCACATGACACGCCGCTGCACATGCATGCGCATAAACACGATCTGATCTGCTTCCTCACTCATACGCTGGCATACGTTCAAGCCCAGATGCCAGAACTGAAAAGGAGCCTCTTCATGCCAGCTGCTTCAGGAGAAAGCAAAAGAAAGAGAAATAATCGCCACCATTCCGGAAGATGAGAGGAAAAATAATTTACATAACACAAATGCGGCTCGCTAGCAAGAGCACTCACAAAGATGAGGCTCGGAAGGCGACGAGGCTGTGAGGAGAACGCCTGGAGGGACTGAACGCAAGACACCGAGCCCGCAACAGACCCAGCCGAAGCCGAGCACCAAACGTGCCACTTCTGAATACACGGCTAACTGAAAGGCGCAGCTTCTCCCTGATGTACCTGTCCACAACACTTCATAAGAAGAGCTTGGAGCTTACACGTTTTCTGTCAGAAATGTAAAGTAATATTACATCGCAGCTCATATCTTCTGTTGTTAGAGACATTTTGGTTACATCATGTCCGTTTACTTATCCAGACTGATAAGATCCAAGGAATTCGAAAATCTAATGACGCTGGAAAAAGCGCAGCTCTGAGACTTCGAAGAAGACCGATGTCGCAGGTCGCACAATCATTCCATAACACACACACACACACTTTCATGTGAGTCACATGAGTCTAAAACAAACCACAAACATTCCTTTTAACCATCATCTCCCATTTACACTCTATTTTCCATGTCTGAGGTCACACTTAGGTCGCCATCTATTCATTTTACACAGCAGGACACATACACTCTACCACACACACACACACACACACACACAGAGCAAGCAGGCACTTCCTGACTGTAAGTCTGTAAACCCGAGTGCATCCTTGCTGCATGAATGAACGCACGGCTGTGTGAAGCATGTGGACGGTCAGCCGGTGTAAACTAGAGGGGTGTGTTATGAGAGTGTTGCAGTGCTAACATTGTTGACAGGGGCTTCCTGCCAAATCATGAAAGGTTAGAAGAGGGACAGCAGGAAAAAAAAAAAACAGAAGAGAAAGAGAAAGGAGGATGGAGGTAAATATTTCAGAATGTGAAGTTGAACGCAGAAGCTCCACACAAATAGAAACTCCAGACAGGCTTTCTTTATTCTGAGTTTATCCGGACATGTGACTCATTTCAAATTTAGGGCAGTGTGTTGTTGGGAACACCTACACACCCATACACACACACACACACTCACGTGCATGCATGGGATCATCACGTTCCTTACACAATACAATGAGTGACCTGAGTGCTGAAAGCAGGTTAACGAAGATGGGAAGGTTTAAAAGCACACAGGCTGATAACCTTGTCACTGTTTGCCCTCAGTAAAGAGCTTCCCAAAGTTTCCCATAGGTCTCTTTGTCACTGCACAAACTACTGCTACCCTCAGCATGAGAAAAGTTCAGTTCAACCGATCCTGAACCAAAGTACCTGTGCTCACTATTAGTACTGACAAGAACTAACGCTACTTGGGGGCGGAGCTCACAACATGCAACATGCATTAATTAAAAATATATATATTGTAATGGCTATTGGTTCTGTCTGAGACATCATGATGACTCAGCTAGCCCAAATGTCTTTCGCATATCTTCATATTCGTCATCAGTAATTCTCTTTCACCCACCAGAAGCTGGTTAACTAAACAGCAGATCAACAAATGAAACATTCTTAATCTGAGCACTGCCAGTTGGTGTCATTGTTCACTGAAAAGATGATACAGTTACTCTTTTTGTCATCCATGTGACCGTTCTATTCAGCGGAAAATTGACAAGAACCAAAGTTGTCAGGCAGGAGAAAAACTCGCCGTGTTGTGTCTGGGTGAGAAAGTGCGTGGTGGGGGTTGGGTGGCTACACGAACAACTCTGGCCACATTTGCACACACACACAGGCTGTGGCTAAACATGATAGCCTGTGGTCCTGCTCACATGGGACAGCGATAAGAACGTGAAGTGACCGTGAGTTTGAAACATTTCTGAAAGTTTAGGACAGGAAAGGCCTTGGAAAAGCTGCAGGCAAACTGCCAATCATGTGCACACCATCAAAAGAGACAAAACAAAACAGTGCACAGTACAGCTCTTTGAGAAAAACAGCAAGAGAGCTAGTATGTGTGAGAGAAAGAGAGAGAGACAGAGAGAGAGAGAGAGAGAGAGAGAGAGAGAAAGAGAGAGAGAGAGAGAGAGAGAGAGAGAGAGAGAATGCATTGGAGCTCAGTCTGAAGTCTGTGACACTGGGGTGCTCATTACCAGCGAGGGGGCTGGGATTTCCCAGCAGGCCTTTGGCCCTCCCAGCTATTGTCCAGCTGGTCCAGGTGCACCACCATTCACACACACATACAAAAAAACAGAGCAAGGCAAAACTTCTGTCCCTGCACTATCCTGACACAGCTTGCTCGGTCTCGCACACTCAGTGGGAGGTTGGGAAGATGAAGTGCACTGAGGGATTTTTCTTGAAATATTTTACCCAACATGAATCAATGTTCATGGCTAAAAGAAAGAGGAGCTTCCATGTTGAGAGTTCATCATGGTGATCGCTGGCATTACAGACTGAACAGTATTCAGTGGTACAGAATGCAGGGTTTCAGGTGGGAGGTCCCGCTCTGTACGGGCTGCTCACATTCCATTACTTCCTCACTACTAATTACCATACACTCGGAACTGGCACAAAACAGAGCTCTTCCCCCAGTTCTCCCCCTCCTTCCCTCTGCCCTTTCTCTGCATCCTTACTGTTCCCGCGTTTTACACACTCACTTCGGATCATCCTGGGATATTTACATTGACTTGTGTGGTCATGTAGCTGACCTTAATCTTTCTTAACATTCAAAAAAAAAAATACTACTTTTTTCGATAAATCTCAAAATCGCAGTGTATTCACTCACATTTGTTCTCACAAATGGCTGAAAAGCTACACATGCACACAGCGGTGGAGGCCGGTAGGGAAACAGTTAACACTCCAGCCGTCCCCTGCTGCCAGTGAAAGCCCTGAACACAATGGAGACATTGTCCAGTCTCAACAAGACCCAGAGGGAACGGCGGTGTGTGTGTGTGTGTGTTGTGTGTGTGTGTTGATTTCTGCATCACTTTCCAAGCAGTTATTTTAAACAATATATTTTTTTAATGTTTGAACACAGCAGAAGTACTCCTCAGAAAGTATTCTCACCTTCCTGCTTTCATAATGCTTTAAATGCTTTCCTCGCTCCAATGGCAATCTCACGCTGTGGCACCTGTCTGCACATTTCAATCACAAAGTGCATCTGACTGATCAGTTGATCTGATTTCAGTCATGAACTTGGCTCCTGTGGTATGAATGAACCGCTGCGTCTCAGTCACATGATGGGAACACAATGGTGGCTGCAGGAGCAGCAGTGGACAGCTGTGCACAGAGGCAGACGGAGAATGCAGGAAAGTGAGCCTGGAACGAATGGCCAATCTGTCACAGCTGTGGGGAAATATCCCATCTCACCCTGACCCTCCCTCCCCCACCAAAAGGTTTCCCCTTACAGCACTCTGGACTGACGTCACGCAAATGAGTGTGCATGCATGTAGACTAGAGAGAATGGGCCTCGAGCTTGTAATGCATTACTAATCACAACATATCTGTGCATCTGTGCATGTGCTCGGGATGGATGTGAATTAAGGACATGGATTTCTCAACAATTCCATACAGGAAACTGTTCCCTCACCTCTGCTACACATACTGTACATTGCAGTAAAAGACTTCTTTCAGTCTAGTGCCCTCAACTATCAGTTTGAGCTCGGGTTACAGTCTGCGTGGCGTTTTCTAGGTAAGTTTCCTCTAGGTTTTCCAGTCTCCTCCAAAAACATAGCAGCAGGCAGATACTTAAGTAACCAGATCCATCACAACCTGAACAGGATAAGAGCTTACTGATGACAAATGAATGAAAAAAAAGTTTCTCCAGGCACACACAGACTTGTCAGGATCGATCTATGCTGCATCTGAAATTACTCAAGTAATGTGAATGCATGCTATGTATCAGGCTAAAGGTTTGATATTCTTTAAGAATATTTCAGGCAAGGAAGTGAAGCCTACTGCAAACAAACAGATCATGCACAATACTTTATGAGGCTCAAAGACAGACTGTTGGGTTTCAACCCATT
>JAOVYV010000053.1:12251646-12267007 GCA_025674545.1 Hassar affinis
GAAGCCTACTGCAAACAAACAGATCATGCACAATACTTTATGAGGCTCAAAGACAGACTGTTGGGTTTCAACCCATTAAAAACACAGAGCCATGGATCTGGACTGAGAACACATCATGATGACTGCAGTCTAACCTCTTCTATAACATTCTCCATCAACTGCTCAAGTATTATCTCTGTGTTTCTCCCATTATACTTGTTACACATCTCTCTCTCTCTCTCGCTCTCTCTCTCTCTCTCTCACACTCACACACACACACACACAGACACACACCTCTCTATCGCTCTGTCTCTCTCCAGCTGACATTCTACAAACTTCGGCTCCTGCTCCTTATCACCTACCTATCGGCATTCTCTTATCGGGCCACAGCAGACAGCCCAACCTGGCAACCCTGGGTCAGGAATGCCAGGTCTTATTCCATTTTCACAACAGAAAAAAAACCAAAACGATTGTGTGTGGAACTGGATTGATAAAAGGATCACATACTGGGACAAATCAGAAAAATATAGACATTATGTATATTCCGGATTGGACACTTCAGACCTGTCTCAGACGATAACATGTGGTCTGATTAAAGTTCATCACTTGCATGATGCAAACGAAGGAAACACTGGATCAAGCCACGCGGTATCAGACTAAGGAGAGAGATGAAAAAAGAGAGAATGGAAGAGAGAGAGGAAAGGGGGGAGAAAGCGAGCAGCGATTATTTCAGGTAAACCGCACATCTGATTTGCGCGTTTGTTCTTGCTAAACCAGTAAGTTCATGTCAACGGTTTCTGAGTACACCAAGCCAGGACTTGATCAAACAAAAAACCCAGACCTAATAACAACTAATAAATAAACAAATAAAGAAAATGATTAAATGGGGATGGAATTCAGAGGATAGCTGTTAACTGGAGAGAGCTTTAAAACTATAAAAAAGCAGTACACTGGGTTGATATGTATTTACAGCCTTACCATGCAGGCAGACATTAGAGTCAAACACAGCATTTATCTAAAACTGGTCTTAACTGCCTCCTGCCGTTTTAATAAATTTGAGAGGAAGAAGTGCACATTTTCTCTACCCCTCTTTAAAAAAAAAACAAAAAGCAGCCCCGTAAACCTGCCCATATGCTCCCGAAATAGCCCGGCACCTTTACAGAGTGAAGATCTCACTGACTGTTCAGTTCATCAAAATGCTGCCATCGCCAACTCTTTGGTGCTAAACTTAACTTTTGACAGCTCTCTGTTTCAAATAAACAGTGTGGCAGGGAGCTATTCTTAACTCGGTTCTGCCAAGATGCACTGAAGTCTAGGACGTTACGCGCACTGTGTGTTCACCTCGGGAAGGAATGGAAGCTTTTCGTCATTTAATAATGGGACCTGAGTCACCCACAACAACCGCTGAAAGTGTCAAGAAGTTTTGCCCTCCTGAGCTCAGTGCTCTACTTTTTGGCAAAAGTAGAAAATGATCTATCACCAGTTTAAAAAGGAAATAATACACATTTTAATGGTAAAAAAAAAAAACTATAGTTACTATAGTTAGACTTTAATGATGCATATTCTTAATGAACATTATATCGAGCCATTCCTGACCCCACAATGCAGACGGGACTCACCAAAACAAAGGGCTCTACATTCAAATAGCGCTCTCAGCTCTACTCCGGAGTGAACAGAGCAGTTGCCATGAGGTAAAGTTACACACTTCCATTATATCAGTGCACTGATATGTCTACCCTCCGTGTTACTGATGATTGCTGAATGTGTGAAGAGTTTGGGGTTTGCTCACTGGCTCTAATGTCACCGAAACTGTAGAATACATTTTAATACATTTTTTCAAAGGTGTACTTCAAGATCCATTCATTATACCGTAGCTGAACCGGAACCTGAACATACAGCTTGTGTAGACTTCTACAGAGTGAAAGTGGAGAGTTTTGCTTTTCAGTTGGTGATTAATGTTAAGGTAAATATAAATATAAATGCACTCACGTCAATACAAGAGAAACAAACTTTAGCT
The DNA here is from genome assembly GCA_025674545.1 of Hassar affinis. Classification (NCBI taxonomy): domain Eukaryota; kingdom Metazoa; phylum Chordata; class Actinopteri; order Siluriformes; family Doradidae; genus Hassar; species Hassar affinis. The sequence continues at coordinate 12,253,643 of JAOVYV010000053.1, forward strand.
ACTAATAGGAAATAAGCAACAAGAAACAATACAATGTCTAACTTGCTGTCCGTCACACTCTTTTTCCAGTACAAAGCATGAATAATATTTCCTTATTTTCTCACTGTGCTTGCACACTGGGAAATTGAACCTCCACATTTAACCCATCTGTGCAGTGAGACACACTAGTGAACACACTAGGGGCAGTGAACACATACGCCTGGAGCGGTGGGCAGCCCTAGCCACAGCGCCCCAGGAACCAATGGGGTTAGGGGCCTTGCTCAAGGCCACTTCAGCCAAGTCCTGTCAGTCATGGGAATCGAACCTGGGACCTTCCAATCACGGGGTAGACACCCTAACCACAAGACAATGACTGCCCCTAATAGAATAATGGCATTCACCATTGGACACGCTGTGAAGAGCATATAATCGAGAAGCCTGCAGTTAGCTAGCTATGGTAGCTGACATTACTGGGACCGAAAATAATAAAAAGATATTTCTCTGTTCCCAAAATGACCTCAGAAAGCCAACTTTACAGCACGTCATCCCAGGGAAACGATCTCAAGCTGAATACAATGAACCCCCCCACACTCCTCTATATACTCAGTGTTAACTCAAACTCAAGACTAATAAATAGAATATTCATGCAGGACAATTATGACTTCCATATGCAATTGTTGCATTTATTCCTTTTCCTGTATTAATACCTGTACATCATATATTTCATAGTAATTCCAGCTTTAACAGCTGCCTGAAAGCAAGTAAGACTAATTCATAGGTATACAAAATATTGCCATATCATAGTTTTTAAAAATAGATGTCAAGTGTTTGAAGGAATCACATGCATATCTAGCAGAAAACATTTCAGCATGTGAGATTCCACTCGACTCGTCGGTGAATTTTTAACATGCTACCACCTAAAGTAATGCACACAGTCCTGTGCAGCTCCGCTCATCACACAAAAAGCTGCAGTCGTTTGCACTTAATCGACAGGTTTGTTTTAGGCCAGTAGTGCGAGATCCCCAAGAGGCAGACAATACAACTGACAGGAAAAGGATCTTTTGTCTGCGCCGTACAAACAAAGAGCTTTGTAAATGTAATGACTAATGGGTGTTACTTACAACGATGTGTGCTGGAGAAGGGGACCTGGCATCTTTAAGTGCTTGTCTACTTTGAAGACTTCCTGCTTGAACATCTAGCAGTGGCCATTTCATCTGTAGATACTGAATGGAGGAAAGAAACAAAATGGAGAAACAAAGAAAAAAACATGTTAACAATGCAGAAAAGCAAACAGAGGAAGGAACAGAAGAGGGAAAATATCCTAAAATGAACAAAAAAAAAAAAAAAAAGAAAACAAAAGCAAATAGTGTTGAAACTCATCCTGGATTGAAAAATGCATGAGGTTGGAACTGGCTGTTTGTGCCATGGAGACGTTTCTTTTTTAAGTCATAGATGTCCTGGATGATTAGGAAATGTCAGCGTAATCATGTTCTCTTTTGTATAAATGATACAGAATCATATATAAATAAAAAGTATGTATGTAATTCCAGGTCTATTATATTGCTTTATGTGTCTATAAAATGTTATTTCAGCAACTGCTTAGGTAAATGATTGATCCAGACAGGCTCCTTAGAACACACACACACACACACACACACACACACACACACACAGTGAAGGATGGTAAGCTTTCCGGGACAGCCTGTAGCCAGAGAGATTCAAAAATATCAACCAGTTGTGCAATTAAGTTATAAAACCGTATTATTATCCTTTATGGTTAGGATCAGAGGGCACACACTCTGCTGTAGAAATGGGTAAAGATTAAAATGTACAAAGTATGAGCGAGTATTGTAATACAATAACATCTATTCTAAAGAGGAAGTGCATAGCCAGAGGGATGTAGGTGACGTTTTTTAACTCTGCCCCATCCGCCTCACTCAGTCACAGGAAAAGAGTGTGTCATTCCATCTGTCCCATCTTTCCCCCTAAACCTTAGCCTGATCCTTGCTTTACAGAGTAGGCCTTATTCCTTATTTTATTTTATATCTGTGGCTGACGGGTGTAGGTTGAGAGGCTACGTGTGCACTCTTATCCCCACATACTCAAAGATCTGCTCACTGACCACATCCTCTCCCAGCCAGGCCAGAACTTCACACTCCTCAGCACTTTCCTTTTAATGCCAAAAATATCTGCTTTAACAAGCACCATCAGACCAGCATTCACAAAGCCAATGACCTCAAGCTGTGAACCTCTGACCTGCAGATGTAATGAAAAGCTCTAAAACATGGTCACACAGAGCCATGGTCTGGTTCCAGAGAGTCAGACTGTCAAAGTCATGGTCATGGTCATGGTCAGGCTCATCAGGACTCACAAACATGCTTGCTGATTTTCTGGCATAAAGTGTGCCCTCCGTGTTATCTCAATTACCCCGGTCAGAGGTTAACTGGCTTTTGATTGCTGATATGAGGGGAAACCTGAATAGCACCATACATAGAGGAGTGAAACATGTGACCTTTTAAAATAGCTGCTTCACACACTGCCTGAGAGTAAATTCAAACGATTATTCAAACAATCCGAGGGCTTAAGAGGATGGGTTCTTTGGATTTGCATAAAAGCTTAGCAAAATGCTTGATTATATAATGAGGTTAGACACAACTGAGGTGGTTAGCCATCACAGAGAGTTAAATAGGCCAGGCAGGTAAACAGAGAATATAAGCAGCATACAAAATAGCATACATAGAGGGAAAGAAGAGTATGTACTGTATGGGTAAACATTACTTAAAGTAGCCAGGAGCTACTTCTTAACCTTGGAACCACAGGCAATGCGGTATGCCGCCTAGAGCTCAAAACATGAAAAATGGATTTGGAGTAAACTTGACATAAAAATGGATCACTTTTTTTATTCATAATGTATGCTGTGCTATACTGCCGAGGATCCCCAAAGAGAACTTCTGACAAGTTGGTTGGCCTTGTAGGTTGGCCAGCGATTCAATCGGGACGTTAACCACTGGGCTCGGATTCCAGCCAAAATTCATGGCCAAGCTGTGTATAAAAAAAAATTTTATCATTCCTTCCTCATCTCTACTAGATCCAACCCCAGCTCTTCCTGCTCTTCATTCTCTTTATCCTCCTCTACCCAATCAAAACGTTTCATGCCTCTCCTTAAATCATATTACCGTGCCTATGCGCTCAACCTCGACAGTATTCCATATGAAGCCATTTGGAGTTTAGCATTAGGGGCTCTAAGGATTAAGGAGTAAAATAAGGAGGCAAGAATCTCTGGTTAGGAATTAGATTTTGTCTTACATGCAGTTTTCAGTTCTTGCCTGTGGCTATCCGAACATGCACTTTGTGCTGGTGCACTACTTGTATAGTGGATATGTGTCTACTTTGTGGCTTTGTTGTACGAGTATGTGTGTACCATGCGAGTGTGTGTGACCTTTTCGGAGAGCTAGTCTGTTCAGTGGTAATTAGCGGTAGGTTCACTGCAGGGTGCAGTCCTGTGGTTGATGCTGGAGGGACTTATTGACTCCCACCTTGGCCTCAGATCCACTGCTCCCCTTTCTCTGCACTTCTACTGCCTACTCCTCAACATCTATTTGTTTATGAGTTTGTGTCTGCACTGGGAGGGAAAGAATGTGTCATAAAGTTCTCCTGTTGATCTCCTTGTGTTTTTTTTTCTTGGCTGCTGGTTTTACAAATGGCCAACAATGTGCTATAATTAGAAAAATATTGGAAACCATTGAATCCATATTATAAGAAATGATTAGAAAGGCTGCAGCTTAGGGATTGGCTGCCCATTAAAAGACCAAATGTCCCTTGCAATAAATGATATTTATTGTATGTGTATTTTATAAAGCAATGTTGTGGTGTATGGTAGCTGTGAGCCAGGTGACATCTTGGCTTCCAGCGTAGTAGCGTTTGGCTTTAGGGAGTGAAAGGAGACACCTCAGAGAGGGCATAGTGCACATGCTCTAACATGCGTATCCACTTCAGACCACTACTGCAAATGTTCTCTCTTAAATTCCTGGCAGTTTTTATAAAACATGCCAAGAAAAGCAGCACTGCCAAAGTGCCATCAACCCCCTCTCTAGCCTCCCACCGACCACCCCCACCACACTGACGGACGCACTCGGTTGGGCTGTGACCCCTGACCTCCGCCTGCTGCCTCTCGTCCTCCAACAAATTTCCCCATAGTAGGCCCCTTGGGTAACTCAAGTGCCATTCTGATGTGTCAAATTGCTCTGGAGTTTTAGGATATGCTGCCCACAACCCCCCCACCTTCTCTTGCCAGGGTTGCGTGAGAGCTGCCCAAAGTGTGCACTACCCCAACAGCAGGGCTCCCCCCCATCACTCCCCCCCCTGCCTCGATCAGGCCTCCTCTCTTCTGCCTCCGAAGTGCCACAATGGCCCTGAATGACTCAATTGTCTCTGATGAAGTGAAAGACAAGGGAGTCTTCTAAATCCTCCCAGAGGGATGAACTCTCCCTCTTTTGCCCAAAGAGTTCCCAGAGAGAGAGAGAGAGAGAGAGAGAGAGAGAGAGAGAGAGAGAGAGAGAGAGAGAAAGAGAGAGAGAGAGTTGGGGAGGGGGGCGGTTTACACTGGCAACATTACGTTAGGAAAACATTCGGTTTCTGCCATATTCTAAAGCAGTAACGTAACATTTCTCTGTCATTTGTAACTGAAATGTTCACATTTATAACATTCAGATTTAGCTGATTACTATTCACAATGTTAGCTAGATCTAAACAAAGAAGCTTCTTTTGTACTTCGTCACATCAGGACACAAAGCACCACAAATGTAAAGATAACTTTAACTTGCAAAACAGACCTCCATGTGCACATGACGCTGAATGGAACAGTTCTGGCCATTATAGCACTAATGCTATGAAGTGCTGATTCAACTGCACACTTGACATGATAATTACAACCCCAGTATTAGGAGTTAGGTAGTCATTATGAAGTACTTTTAATAACATTATGCACCTTTGCCAGAGAGCTCAAGGTTACTGCATTATAGGACCAGACTAATCATATGCGTAATGTGCCAGAGAGGCCACTGGTCCAGCAAAGAATGAAGTAATCCATAAGAAAGAATTCCAGATATGTACACAATGCAAATGGATAGAAGTGGAAGGAGAGAGAGAGAGAGAGAGGATGGGGGATGCAGGGCTGGAGGCTGTAGTCAGCATAAGGCTGGCCAGCCTCCCACTAGAGACATCCAGCAATGCCCTCCACATCCCAGCCCAGCTGTGCCCAGGGGTCAGGCGCATACATGGCAAAACACACACACACACACCTACGTGTTCACATGAACAGGGTTAGGTGAAAATGGGATTGGTTTAACAGCTTGTCGATTATGTAGCCACAAAAACTACAAAGTGTTTCTTTTCACTAAGGATGTATGAAAGCCATGTAAAACCTCGAAACTCCTGCTTAAACAGGGAGTGCTGAAGAGGCTGGAGCTGACACCACTATGTTCAGAGAAGTCCAAAGAAACTCAGATCAGACTTGTGACAGATACATGAGCTCCTGTATCAGCATCAGCAAAGCTCTTCATACTTCTGAAGCCGTGCTGCATAACACAGCTGAAATACCTGCTCTAAATCTTCAACGGGCAGCAAAGTGGAGGTACTCACAGAACTGGAGCTACAGCCAGATAAATACCATTTCACCCTGAAGAGCACAGTGTATGCAGAAGTGTGCTTCTTGTCCATTTGTATGTTATTTGGCACGCAACCTGCATTTCCACCACCAACCGGAATGGGAATCTAACCATACATTCACTCATTCTAATAATAACTAGAAAGTTATGTTCTCTCAGCCATGTTACATTTCATCCCAACTTTTTTTTGTAAAAGATTCAAATCCATACCCTTTTTAAAATAATGGTTATAACTGGTTATAACACAACAATTACTAACCCACAACAATTTGTAACATGTATATTTACAAATGACACCCCTGCCGAACGCATGCTGGGTACAGCTCGCGATCTAGCCAGGTAGCCTAGCAGTCTGTTAACAGCTGGGAGAAGTTTGTCATTACAGTACATTCAAGAGCAGTAAAGACAGATGAAGAATGAAGACAGAGAGACCGGAGGTGCATCAGAAGAACTCGTGCCTAAGAAAGGATGCTTTTGTCTGCTGATCGGAAGTACCAAGAGTGTATTGCAAGTACGGTCATCGGATTTGAGGCTGTCAAGCAGTAGCACCGACGACCACAACGGTGAAGCCAAAGGGTCAGACTGTGCTGAAGAGGCATTTTCTCAAGGCACTTCATATAACAGGTAAGGCAAGGCAAGTAGTTGAGCGATATTACAAATGCAGTAACAATCCACCTATGCAAGGACATGGTCCCAGGACAGACAGTGGAGAAAGATGGTTTCAGAGCAGTGCATTTTTTTTTATTGTAAACCATATATGTGATGACATTAAAATGTTTATATTCTACACAGTAGCTTGACATACCGTGCAACCAGCAGAATCTTAAAAAATTCCCGTGATACAAATTCTTGGTCATACCAGCCATCGCTGTTTACTGCAGTCATGTACAAACTCACTTTCACAAAGGAAGCAATTTTCTGCCATTGTAGAGAAGACAAAATGATGATGCAGCCAGGCTCTTTGAAAATCACTGTACCTATGTTCAGATGTAAGGGAAAGTGGATATGTGTGTGGCAGACATTCAAATTCCCTTCATTTCAGGTGAACAGAAGAGACATGGATGGAAAGCAGAGGAAAAAGTGGATTGGTGATGGAAGAGTTGCCCCCTGACTACATGAAACTTAAAGCAAGTCTACACAAGGGCTCTTCACACTTGCTTAGTTCTCCTAATACACATTTTATGAGTAAATAAAAAAAAAAAAAAACGAGAAAAGAACGTCCCACCAGCTCAGACAGCCTGAGGCAATTTGCAAGCAGGAAAATAAAGGCAGAATGTGGGCAGGCCTGGGGTTTGTGTGCCCCGGGGCAGGAGAGGCTCTGCAGGGCCTGCATTTACTCCAAAGCCAGAACCGCTGGGGGCTTCTCATCCCTCTGACAGCACGGGGCCTGAGACCCCAGCTCGCTCTCCTCTAGCTGCTCACCTCTCACCTTCCTCTTTCTCCCCTCTCCTCTGTCTCACTCCCACTGACACGTTCTCCCTCTCTCTTTCAGTTTACTCCTCTTTTCCTCTAAATAAATCTTACAGTCTATCCAAGAGGCAGCTGCCATTTGATACTCACAGTGGTGTCTTTCATCCCGTGCTTCTCAATGAGAAGACGTAATGCTGCAATGGGGAGAATATATTTAGTAGAAATACTATATCATGATGTTGTGCACGTAGCCCATACCAGCCTGTGCTTTAATTCATCTTATCAAGGTGTGTTTAAACTAAGCAGTCCCAAACACTAAAGTATGAGGTGTGTGTGGCCTCACTCACACTCTGTTTGCCTAGCAGGTGTGGGCTAACGCACTAGTCAAACAGCAGCTGAGTCACCTGAAACGTTCAGAACAGCACCGGATAACACTTTATACCTGGACTATCTATGGAGCGGGAGCTGCTAGCAGCAGAGCTAAGCTAACCCTGAGAGAAACTGTCAACAATAAAGCACACAAATGGCATCTTTCCTGGAGATAATAAGGAAGGATCCGCCAAAGTTAAAGGTACAGAAAGTCCAGATCCAGTACCAGATGTATGGTTTCGGATATCTGGACTGGTTACTGTCTCACACACGTATACAGAGACAAATACATAGTTAAAAAACAGACCAGTCAAAATCACATGCTATGTTGATTATTTTTTCCTTGAGGTTTTTGTGGATGATGGCATCTTTTTTTTCTGTCATGTCCAATTGGCACCCATCAGGCAAGGCTCTCACGTGTGTCCTCTGAGGTGTGTGATGCCAGCCCCCACCTCTTTTTAAACTGCTGCTCATACATCATCAGGGAGAGGTGTAACACACTTGGAGCTCCCACCCACCTTCTGTATATATGACCCCGCAGACGCCTGTGATTGGCCGGTGTCGCTGTAATTGGCATGGGAGAGAGCATGAGCTGCCCCTCCCACCCCGAGAATACGGCCAGTTTTGCTCTTTTGACTCGCAGCTACGGGCAGCTACAGCATCACAAGGACTGCAGATGATACGGCGAACGCTTTGCCGTTACTCCACTCGGGAGGCCGATGGGTTTTTTTTCAGCCAAAACAATCTCAGCCAATCATACAAAAGCCCTATGTTAATCCTGGCACTTGTATAATTTGGTCTTTACAATATAAAAGCATGGCTTTCACCCTCAGCACTGTGGCCACTCTAGTCATTTCCTTGGTCTGTCTATGTGTCTTTCACTGGTTGATTACAGACTCCTCCACTTTATAAATAGACGTGTGGGTCAGAGTGTTCAGTGCCAGTGTTTGCGCCAGCAGGGGCACACAGGCATCTGAAGTCCACAGTATTAAGTCTCACCCTCTCTCTCTCTCTCTCAAACACACACACACACACATACAGAGTTCAAGCCTTCCACACTGAGAGGTTCTCATTCCGGCCCTGTGGAATCTCATACACACTGACCTACTTAACAGCTACGTGCTCATGGGCCTGACTTCAAGCTCAGCAATAGGTGTGCCTGAGAACAGCTCAAATGGAGTCGGTGTGGGGTTCGGACTTTGGAGCGTGTACACAAACACGCACACACGCACACACACACGGAACGCTGTAATTCCCTAGGGAGGTGGGTCATCCCTAGCTACCATGAGGTGGTAATTACCACACTAGCACACTCCCAAGTTCAAAATGAAGATGACTTTCACCTCCAGCAGCAAGAGAAGCCTTCAAAAAGCATCAAACACACACACACACACACACACACACACACACACACACCTCGGAGCACTTCGAACTCCATATTCATAAGGCCAGGCCCTGGAGTGCAGCAGAAGCCCATTATCAGGAATCGAGTCGAAATTCAGAATGGTTTCAGGACAAGAGCGTGGACGCGTCCACAAAGAACACCCTAAAGAAACATCCTGCAAAAATCTCCTAAATACTAATCCTAGTGCTCATGAAATTAAACCTGTCCTCACAGAGCATGTACACGTATCCCACCTCATGTAGATCAAATACACCCTACAGGACTCAGGAACAGTAAAAAGACTCAGTTGAGCTCAGGAGGTGTGCAAGTTATATATTTTTACATTGTGGTTACATTGTGGACCCTGTAATCACAGGGGTTATTCAGAAAACCTCAGTCAACCGCAGGGACACCATCAGGGGAAAGAAATCAATAAATAATGTTCTGGTGGTTAATTAGAATGGAGCAAGCGAGGAGGACAGTGAAACCCAAGGAAGGTCAGGGAATGACCACTGGGGGTAAAGTAGAGTAGGTGTTCTAGGGACCTTGTCCTCTTGTGCTGTGCAGCCCAATATAGCACTCCTAACCTCTACATAAACCGCAGAAATGACCTGGAACTGGCACCCTATCCACAGCCTCACTCAGCTCTCCTCCCACTCTCTTTTAATTACCTCCACCAGCGTCCAGCCAGAAACGCCATCACACAGGCCAATTACTACAGAATCTTTAATGCCTTAATGCCTTTTTTCCCCCAACTCACACTCAAACACACACACACACAGCCCCAGAGGTGATCAGCGCCCAAGAGACAGAAGAAAGTAGGCATTTTTAAGAAAGTTCATTACATTACATTTATATTTACATTACATTTATGGCATTTGGCAGACACCCTTATCCAGAGTGACACCCTTATCCATAAGTTACATTTATCTCATTTATACAACTGAGCAGTTGAGGGTTAAGGGCCTTGCTCAGGGGCCCAGCAGTGGCAGCTTGGTGGTGCTGGGATTTGAACCCCCAACCTTCTATTCAGTAACCCAACAGCCACCCCTGCCCTGAATGAACTTTTCATAAAAGTTCATTATGAAAAACTGTTTACATGCTACACAAGCAAGATGTCTGTTGATGTAGTCAACTGGCCTTAATAAATGCATCCTCATTTTGTTTGAATTAAAAATTCTCATGTAATCCCAAAAAAAGAAAACCCAAACAAAGACAGAATATGTCTTAAAGTGACTGTACTGTAAGTGTGTACTCTACCGCAATGTTAAGTGTACTAAACCACTCTAAACTTTAAATGATGGTCCCATTGGTCAGACGGTCCACTACTGAGGTTTTACAAATCCATTACGTCATATGCCATTTTGTCAGCACACATAGTGGACAGGTTTTCATGTGGGATTCTGCTTCATGGTTTCTTTGCTCTGTCTGGCTGTATAAAATAAAAGACACAATTTTATTGCAATCCAATGCTATACTTTTTAATAATTAAAAGAAACTGTCTACAATGTCACCATTCTGCTTCAGGTTATTCCCTGGCTATTTTAGGGTGGATCAACTACAAGGTGTTTGTCTTTGTAACTGCAGGCCTACGTGTCTGTCGACGAGCGTCGTGCCTGATAAAAAACTGAACTACAGTTGGATTCTATTTCTATTTTATTATGACAAACTGTAAAAACACATTTTCCTAGGCATGCAAAAGCCATACAACAAATGACATTATATTATTGTCATCCAGATGTTAGCTTAGAGTTGCACTGCCACAATGACATAGACTCTTTTTGCAGATCACGACAGTATACAGAGTGTGAGGCCTCGACACACACCAGGTGGATGTGGAATTTTCCTCCTGTAACAGATACAGACAGCTCCGTGTCAGATCAGAAGAGAAGGAAGCTGAATGTAGCTGAACATGCATGTAGCTGCTTCCTCAGCCTGCTATCGTTCTCATCAAACCACATTTTAAAGAATTGCAGCCTTGATGCAATACGACGCAATGTGGCAGCTGAACGTCATCCATCGTATGATTAGCAAGACTAAAGCATATTTACTCAATGGAGTATGGAGGGTTTGAGAAAAACATTAAACAGATGGCTTTTATAAAGGTTAACATGTCCTAAAACAAGCTTTGGCTACAAACTGTGTGTTTTTGTCAGCTGAGGGAAGCCGTACCAAAAAAATCTCTCAGCCAAGCCATCAAGTTGAACAGTGAACTTCACAGTAGTAGCTGCCTTTCTATGCCTCTCCTTTTGATGTTACCTCCAAAGCAAGGGATCAAAGGCTTGGAGTGTGGCGTGGGGAAGTCCCAGGCTCTTAGCCTGCCAGCCCGTGATATATGCAAAAGTCTATGCCAGAGTGAGTGAGAGAGAGAGAGAGGGAGGGAAGGAGGGAGAGGGAATGGGAAAGAGAAAGGGAGAGAGAGTGGGAGAGAGAGTGGGAGAGAGAGAGAGAGAGAGAGTGGGAAAGAGAAAGGAGTGAGAGAGAGAGAGAGAGAGAGAGAGAGAGAGAGAGAGAGAGAGAGCAGGCTTGCATGGAATGTGGCTAAATAGTGTGCTTCATCCTAATGAAGTCCAAAGATGATGCAATCACTCCTTTCAGCTATTTCTGCTGTGTGCTAGTACAAACTGAAGTCTAATACATTTAGTGGAGTGGGCACAAGGTACGTGCGCTACCTTTACACCTTTACCTACACTCCTCTAGTCCTCTTCACTATCCTACATCATGCAGAACCAAATGAAATATCTCAATCATGTTAATACACTGTCAATCAACAGTAGACTTCCTGCATGCACGATGTACAAACTGAAAGAAATAGGCTTGTGCAAAAAAATAAAACATGTGCATGAACACACACACACACACACACACACACACCAAACTCACTCTCTCACTCTCTCTCACACACACTCACACTCACACTCACACACCCTTTCCCGCAGGCCTATAGGATTAAGAGGTCCAGCTGCTGACAGCAAGCCCTTCCTTCCCACATCTCCCACAATGAACCTCCCCTCCCCACCCCGGCCCTTCGGCCCTGTTCTGCCAGGAAGAAGGCACACCTGAACTTGACATTGATCTGCCCCAGCTACTCTCTCTGTTTACACACACACACACACACACACACACACACACACACACACACACACACACATGCTATGGTATTCATGCCTGTGAGGGGTGGGAAAGTGAAAGGCTGTGAAAGACAGGCAAAAAGAGCATGCTGAGACGAGAAAGAGGACAAAAACTTAAGTCGCAGGATAACTTCCTCTTTTCTGCGTAAAATCACAGACAGTGTTCAACCATGCTGAAACGAGCTTTTCCATCCTGTCTGTGTAATCCACCTTCACCAACACTCAGCCCAGCTCTTTCACAGCAGCCGTTATTAGCCTTAGTGCGTCAGAGCACGTGTGGCCGTGGGTCAGGCGGCGTGGCCATGCTGGTGTGTGTACTGCACAGCAAGATTCTTCAAGAGTCACAGCTTCAAGAGGAGGAGGAGGAAAGACCTGAACACGTATAATAGGCCTGTTGTTGGAGGGATGGAGGAGAGCGAGGAGGAGAGAAAGGGAGTGGGAACGAGTAAGGAGGACTGAAAACATGGCTGGATCTGATTTCAGTCTGCCTGCCAGGTCTGAGCCAGGGCTGCTGGCACACTGTCCTGCGCAGAGAGTTCCTGATCCAGCAGGTCAGATCAAGTGGAATTGCAATGAACTCATCTCAGCTGATAAAACAGCAATAATAAAATTAATAGCTCCATACCAGGGAAGAGCACATGCAGTCGAGTAGCACATCTTTAGCAATAAATGTGCTAATACATAAGTGAACCTATGACTGAAAGCATGTTTGTTATTACAAGTTGATCCATGCACAGAACTGTGTATCTATTTGTACAATAAGGAGCTGGATGTAAGGAGCAGGAGTACAGACAGAACTGGCCTGAAATAAAAATAAGCAGTGAGCTGCCAACTCGGATGTGCTACTAAATCTGGGCTTCAGTTTGAGCTGTGATGGATAGCTAATGAGAAAGAAAAATCCATCCAGTACAACAGCAAAATACCACAGACACTGCTGATCGCTAACTCCCCGCGTAGCTGAGATAAGACAGGGAAAAAAACAGAGAAAAGAAAGCGAGGAAAAGATAGCTAAAGGGAGAGAGAGAATGAGAATGAAGGAGTGAGAGCCATAAGAAAAAAAAAATCACAATGATGACAAGTAAGCGCAAATAGCAACCAGGATTTACTTTCAAAAGAGCCTCCATTGATCTTTTTTTTGATAGACCTGCAATAAATCAAACCAGATTGACTCACATGAGAATGATGTTTAATCCTTTAGTCAGATCCAGAAGAACTCAAACCAAACCAACTGTTAATTTAGGCTTTACAAGATAAAGCAGGAGAAATCCAACTTGATGTACCCTAGGGCAGGGGCTTACATCATGTCTGTAAAGCAATCAACTTATTGCCAGTTTGGAGACATAATCAGTAAGAGAGAGAGGGGGGGGGGGGCAGAGAGGGAGAGAGAGAGGGTGAGGGAGAGAGAGAGAGAAAAAGAGAGAGAAGG
>JAOVYV010000053.1:12326635-12336833 GCA_025674545.1 Hassar affinis
GGTCCAATTTAGCCATGAAACCTCCCACACTAAAATGACAGGTGTTTCAGTTTCATTGTCTAACCCCTGTATACTTCTAAAGATAACTGTTAATGCTATTTTTTTTTACATAAATCCTACATATATATATATATATATATATATATATGAGTATATATGAATCCTACATATATATATATATATATAAGTGGTATGTAAAAATATTGTATACTTCATGTCATCATTTATCCAACAATTCGACTTTTAAATGAAAATTAAATTTGCAAGATTCACTGCATTTTATTCTTCTTCTTATTATTATTATTAATGATATTGTTTTTCATTTAATGCATGGCTTTCCTGAACAAAAATATATCTGTAGTATTACTATTTCTTGCTTAAAGTTTAAAAATAAAAAGTTATCATCCAAATATCTACTTGCATAAGTGTAAGAAAGTATTTTGTAAAAATTAATTGCTTTACCATGTATTAGCATTGCAGTACAGGGGATCATGGGTAAACTTGACACACAGAGACACACTAGTGTGCAGTCCTCCCACAAGCTAACTAAGCGTGCATGTTGTGGGCACATTCGGTGCTATGAATGAAAGCTGATTGGTCGGTGGGGAGATGTATCTGTTTGCTTATGCAGAAAAGGCTGGATAGGACATTGGGGCATTGTTTCTGTGGATTTATGTTCAGTTTAATATTGTTTAAATCACAGTAATACTGTTCAAAGTGCATCTGAAGTATAAACAATAAAATGCTAAACAATAAAGTGTAAACAATAAACTTCTCGCTAGTACTTCACCTTCTATAAACAAGCGTGTACTATGAAACCGCCTTCTGAAAAGACAGTCCATTAAAAAGCTTAAAACAGCTCACTACAGAACACTCTGTAAAAATCTCAGTATGGTTTCAGATGCTGAATGTCTGATTACATGACATTTTCATCACGGATTTTGTTGGAAAATTATACTCAAGTATTTGTGTCGGCCCTAATCCATTAACCTGACACAGGTTAATACACGTCTGACAAGGTATGACCAGACCCCGAGGAGTGTAATGTAAGTAACGTTAGGCAACAATCATCTTAACACAAACCATGAGTGATGCTGTACCTCCATTTCCGTTTACTACTCACATACACACATGATGACTGGTATCCCACAATCTCAACTGCAAAAGCATTCAACAAATATTATGTTACTGCTGCTGATAAGGACCGTAAATCCTAGTCATGTCAGAGCCTGATGGGAAAGGACAGAAGCAGAACGGTAGCTTCTTCTCAACCCAAACCTTCCATGGAAATCCAGTAAACATCATCCATTCTCCACCCCAACTCTCTGACTTGTTCTCGTTAAGATCGATCTGCTTATCTGCCAGATCAAAGAAGCTTACAGCCCATGTACATTTAACCTTAGCCAGGTCCTCCAACATCATGTCTAAATATTAATGATAATAAAGTCTCACACCCATCCTACGTCAGCCAATTACACCATGTATTGATCTGTGCCTCTCCTGGCCAATTAAAATGCTGCTGTTGTAATGCATTTAGGCACATCAAAGGGAAAGCCCATCGATTTGGCCCTGGATGTTGGCGTTTACTGTTAAGAAAGGTGGGAAAAACATTTTATTCATCAGCAAGGGGAGGAAATACTCCAGACTAGGTACAAGAGCTTGCTGGGTTACAGCTCAATACTCATTCACTCGGCCAGCTAAAAAGGCACCCACTGCTTTCCAAGCACTTCTAAGTCCACATCAGCTGGAAAGAGCTTCGGCAGAATAACCTATGTTTTAAGGATACACAGATTCTAGATACTGCACGATTTAAAGAGTATTTAAATAAAAAAATCTTAAATGTAAATCAATTAACATATTTAACAATGAACATCAGATTTTTAATGTTATTTACTAACTGTAGTGTCTGAAAACTGCTTTGTGTCTCAGCCCTCACTGGCTTAAACCACTTTCAGGCTTCAGCGCAGGCAAAGCGCAAAAGATCAGACGTTTCTCATCATTTTAAACACTGGTATAAAGTGCTTCTGTGTCCTGAACTGCTTCTCTGCCCAATCACCAACAGCAGTCAACTGGAACAGCAGAATGTTCGCTCGTTAGCTCGCCCTGCGGCCTCGTGTAAACACTAATGACTCTGCAGGTCAGCAAAAACTTCTCCACAGGTTCCTGTCATCAGCAGAGTGGGCCAACGATGCCGTTCTGTCCTACTGTAAAGAATCGGCTGTTGCTCAAATCAGTCTGGAGGATAATGCTTACAATTTGATGGGTTTGAGCATTGGAGTGATGTGAATATCAGACAAATGAGAACGCCAGACAAATGATGACCCAGACTAACCAAGAACTAAGGCTGAGAATTCACAGCTGTGACATTATCATGACTTAACCATCACATGTATTAGGTTATCCAGTAGAATGCTAGCAATAAACTATACATACAAGTAAAACCCCGAATAAATCTACGCAGGGGGGTTTTGGTGACTGACTGATTGATTCTTTTAAACAAAAAACAAGACAGGCTCATAAATCAGAAGTGTGGGGAAACAAACAAAAACAATAGCAAGTGTCTTCGGGCATTATATGGTGGTCGGATGGGGGTCTCTCTCCATGGTTCGGCTTGCGCTGGCCTGGCCTTCACTGTCCCCTTTGTGTTGGTCTGAGAGGAACGCTCAGCACAAAGCACTCGTTGAGATGACGAGAACACAACCATCCTCAGAGCTCCAACCCAGATCTGCCTCACATCCTAGCACTGCCAGATGAAGCCTATTCAGGCATGGAGAGACACTGGCCCTGGCGGCAGAAGCTCCACAAGGAGCCATAATTAAACAAAACAAACAAAGCCCAAACCAGGAAATAAAAAGAAGAGTCAATAAAAAGATTCAATAAAAAGAAAAAAAGTATATAAGAGACACTACAACTAAACAGAAACCTTGAAGCACAGAAAGTGTGACACTTCTGCTGAGGAATAGCGGGGCCACATTCCACTGTCTGCACAAATAGAGCTCTTAAGTGGCTGAGAGATGGCGTGATTTATGCCTGTAAGTGAGGTCTGCCCCTCTAAATGAGAGCCATGGTCACAGTCACAGGGCAGCACCTATCAGACTGCTGAGCAGGTAAAAATGGCATCCGAATACCACACCAAGTGACTTATTAAATTTAGGATACAAATGCAACCCCTGTTGTCAAAACAAAACATCTAGTGACAGCGTCCGTAACATATAAACAGTTTAGCCAGGGTTGAGAAGAGATGTAACTTTATTAATGAAAAGCACATATATATATTTTCAACTGGATTTTTAATTAGATTTTTAATGAGAGTCTCAGAGGCCTTATGGTATGTGGTATGGTATGTCAAATTTTACATTAAATAATTTATTACACAAACATTTTTCAAAGAATATATCTGTCTTTAAATAGAGAATAAAAAAAATTCTAAGCTTTTGGATATTGATATTATGCTGTTTGTTCCTGGGGTGCCTTGGATTTACTTTGTGCCTTGTGCTCTCCTGAAACGTATAATTAAAGATTTGTGAAAGGAAAGCAGTGTTTAAGATGGTTTATGCGAAGGCTGTCCTGAAATGCTTGACCACAAGGCAGTTTTTAGACATCCATGCCTTATTAAATAAAGACCGTGCTAGTCCAAGAGTTTTAACAGCGAGTCACAGAGTTTCTCGGTGTCTGCTTATCCAGTGGGGCAGCAGCTCGGCAGTGGCTACACAATGCCAAAGCATGGCTGCGTCTGGCTCCAGCAAGCTCGCACTCACATGTGTGTGACAGACAGATATACTCAGGTCAGCTGAGGTGTAGGGATTTGAACTCAGTCAGCAAACAGCCTGTAGAGTGACACAGGTCTGCCAGGCCAACATGCCAATGCTCTCACAACCTCCTCCTAACATCTTGACAATGTTAGCCTCGGCGCCATCACTGCTGACTCTTCCTGAGGCCTGGCGAACAGACAGGAAGCACCGCTCAATCCAAACAAACAAAGAAGTACACAAATGCACTGACCCGGTCAGCAGAGACTGCTGGATCTGAACATGGGGATTTGGGTTGATGTTCATTTTCGACTGGTGTATATGCGAACAGAGCGTTCTGCACACCCGCTGCTTTATGAGAATTCACCCACACATGCCAAGAGAGCTAGTCACCTGACATTAAGCATTCAACTCAGCTTTTAAAGACACACGCACACACACACACAACAGCACCTTGAGATTTTTAAACTGATCTGTGCGTTATGTAGCTAATTACAGAGAGAACTCTGGCTCAGCGAGACATTCAAGTGAAACACACAAACTATGCACAGCTTTAAGTTCGTTCGCTCGCATACACAAGAGCTGTGCTGGCATTTGAATGTCATAGGATATCTAATTATAGAGTTAATAGGAATTGTGTGAGTGAAGGGTGTGTGTGTGTGTATGTGCACACTGGAAGCCAAATACAGGTTTAGAAGGTAACAGAGAATGGAGTATCCTCCATGACCTTAGCTCCTGGAGTGAATAAGAACATGGCACATGAACTCCAAAACAGCTTTTTCACAGCACATTGTAAGTGATAACTCAGTTAAACTAAATCGGTTCAGCCTGAGAACAAAAGCTCTTTTATTCTTGTTTATATCCTCTCAAATTGCCAATGTTTGAATGTTTGTAAGAAAGATGAATCATCAAAATACCACTCCAGGAGAGGAGAGACTGCTGTGACCAGCTTAGCTTCTGCACTGTTTTTCATATCCACATATGAGTCTAACAAAGAGTAAAAAAAGGCTTTCATAACTACAGTATCTATTCATATGCATTAAATATCATGTCACTCCACAAAAACAGAAAAGTCTTCAATGTGGATAAAGCCATCTCCGCTCGAATGACATATCACTTAATAAAGCAGGAGGAAGGTGCAATGAAAAGGGGAGGTGCTGAACTCTGGGAGCTGGCACTGCTCTGGGAGCGAGACAGGTAGTGACAGGGTGCTGTTGACCCTGGAGGTGCTAACAAATGCAATCGTCGCCAGGAGCCAGAACGTGTTCCAAGGTGCAGAAGGTTCAGGGAGGAGAGGAGGGGAGTGGAAAAGACTGAAGACTTTGCTCCAGCTGGCATGGAGCCTGCTGTAGCGCCTGGACCAGCCGCCTCGCCAACCCAGACAGGCGGCCAAGGGCCAGCAGGCAGTGCCAGCTGGGCAGAAACCCTGCTGTGGAGTGCAGCACTCCAAACAAACAAAAGCCAAAACAGGCCACAGACCTGTCATTAGGCTGCGCCAATGCCCTGGGCCTCTAATTACTACTGACTCAGGATCAGCACATACCACAGTACATTCCACACAGAGACAAGCTCCGGGTCGCATAGTGCTAAGGTTCAAACTGCTGAGCAAAGTGTCATGTCTGCACTACAGACTTTAGCTCAGTGCAAGCATCACCCAGAATGCTCCATTATTCAAATTAAAACCTACTGCAAGAAGTTGAGGAAAGAGTGAAAAAGTCCAATTTCCCAAGAGGATAAAGGGAAACAAAACCAAGTGTGTGTATGTGTATGTGTGTGTGTATGTGTATGTGCATGTGTAGCTTCTTGAATAAACGTTTGACTAGACAACGTCTCCATTATTCAATAGCCTTTTCTTAAATGGGGGACATTTTTGGTCAGGCTCAGGCAATTTACAGCTCAACAAAACATCCAATGAGAGCGACAATCTCGGCACTGAAAGAGACGACACTAAGAACCATGCTCCAGCTTGGACGCTGTCTCCATTGATCTGTGCCTCTCTCATACCTATAAACATGCGGCACCTTTCCTTTTTATACGGAAATGTGCATTTTATTCATGCCAATAAACCACAATCACAATTAAGCATACCCTTCCACTCCCACATTTAAAAATATACAGTGCTTGCATTTGTCATGGACCTTATCTTCTCAGTGCAACTGGCAAGGTGCTGTATGTTATGCAAAAAGCCCAAACCATATAAAAGACAAAGCCTTCCAGTAGTTAATGTCAGCTATAGTTTGGGCTCAATCAGATAAAGCACATCCTTATAGTCTGTCCACTGGGGAGTTTGAGGACATGCTCTATAATTAGTTTCAGCCAATACTCACATTTAGACAGACAGCACAACCTTGCTTTGGTTTCTGGCAAAGACAAAAGATAACTTGCGAATGTTATCCACTGTCAGAGAAATACTGAGAACAACAGCAGTCTTAACGAGCCCATGAGGATGGCTAAAGCCTTAATTTGCCTCAGGGCCTTCAGCATGTGGTTGCACACAAAGAAAAGCCTGTCACCTGACATTCAGCAATATATGGAGCCAGTTGTTAATTTAAAGACAAACAATGAAAGGAGGATAAGTAGCAGCTGTGTGGCTGTGATTGGAATAAAGTCAGGGGGAAAAGTCAACATTTCTTTATGCTCACTCTTACTTTGACTCATCGACTCAGTTAGAGAGCCGTGAGCCCATCCCCAAGCCCTACCTCATAGCCTTCCAGACTCATTCACCCAAGGAAAGTCTAATCATGCTGAAACTAATTAGGCAAGCTCAGAGAAAACTTTGCATGATCTTATACACACTCTGAAGCTCCAGTGGCTCTATGAAGGACACGGGAAAATATGGATCACCAAGATCCAACCAATCAGGACAAGGGGTGTCTGTACTGGCCTGTTAGTAGAGTTCCCCCTCCTATATATCCAACATTTAATCAGATTCCAAGCTTGCATGGTTTCCGGTAGGTAGGTGTCTGGATAAAACTGAGAGTAGGGCCCATTTTGGTTTTTTAAACATTTCAACCAACCTCTACCAAAATCATCAGGTAGGATTCACACCATAATACAGCAGCCATATTGCACCTGTAAAGGATAGTGAGGGTGAACAGGTCATCTTGACTGTACATTTATCAGCTGTAGAAGCAGTGTTGAGTGGACTGTGTCAGGTCAGAGAGCGCTACACTGTTCAGAGTGATTTATGATGAAAACACACACCTGACTCCTCATAAACTGACTATGACACTCCAGTCCAGGTGTCAAACTCAATCTCTGCCTGGATGACACTGGCAGTTTTGAGCACCCTCAAAAGGTCACAAACTATAAGGCTAATGTGTTTTTGTATCATCATCTGGGCTCTTAATTCAAAATGGAGGACATTTCTAATGAAAAATAACTAAAAATAAAATTAACAGCAGAGCTGTCGATACAGAATATTCACCATTAGGTAATAAAAAGTAATATAATTAATCTTTTTTGAATGAACAAAAATAGAAACTAAAATATATAGTTTTAAATAATATTTAGTTTTAAACTTTGGCAATGTTTCTTCGGAAACATAAAATCATGTTAATAATGTGTCTGGGCTGTTGTTACCACAAACTCAGTCAGTGTGGATGTGGAGGCCATTTTTACACACTTCTTATGCTTTAGGTTTCTTTATTGTTTCACATTTACTTAGATATTGTACTTTTTTTCAAACTGTCTTTACTCTCCATTAGGTGCTCTGAGTTTTATATTTTTGTAAGTAACTACACTGGTGACTGGTGAGAAAGGCCTTGGTCCTGACATTAGTACAGTAGAATACAGTAGTGCATTCTACCACTAAACAAATATTTACAAAGATGTTTACTTTACTCCTTAAAACCGCTAACAAACACCATAACAAAAAATTAGGGGAAAAAAAAAGAGATGCATGGTCCATCCTTGTCGCTCTAGGTTAATTGTGGAGATCTTCAGACCTTGTACAAGAGAGAATGCCTGAACTGAAACGGCATTTATGAACGTTCACACTCTGTGGCTAATGTGCACTCCAAATTGCTGACTCTGTTAGAAACTACCGTGGTTATTTAACAGGTCTTTTATTCTACCAACTGTACAAGAGCATGTGAAAAGCAAACACATGCATATACAAACACACATGCCTAAACAGAAATGCATTCCTTTTTCTACATCTGTGGATGTAGGTGAAGAGATAGAAGTTTCACTTCATGTAAAGACTGCAAGTTTGTGCAAAAGTCAATTCACGATTTCAAAGAAAGAAAACAGAAGCAGCTGAATGCTCTGCTGAACCAGGCAGATATCATAATCCTCTACAAATGCAATATATTTAATGATAGGCATCTTACCGATTTTCTTTTGATGTTCTATACAGGCCATGCTGATCACAGCACTGTGATAAGTGCATTTTCAGTTGTTCTAGCATGGCTTTACAGTGCAAAGTTACACTCTATATCTCCTGTGACCACAAGTCAGAGCGAGAGACTTTCCACAGTGGGAAGGTAGTAGAGAGTTGGCAGGCCTTGGTGGCAATAATAGGAAAAATCTCTCTCTCTCAAGCTCGATGCAGGACTGTGACAAAGACAATGTGTACAGGGTCATACACACCACACTAATCAGCACACAATGGTGCACTGAAATTACTGATTGTCAGGGAAGAACCTTATGATACGTTCTAATTACTTCAAAGTAATGATTATGTACTTAAATTGTCTGATAATGGGATTGATGAAGAAGAGAAGAAACGAGAATAGAATAGACGCTCCATGCCGTCACCTCATTATTTCCCTGTTTGACACAACACAAAGACCCAGAGCTTTAAACTTACCACTACATTTTATGGAGATTAAAAAAAATTATAAAAAAAAAGAAATAACACAGTAAACAGAAAACTAATTCACCTGTAAACTGAACAAAAAAAGTCATTTCTGCATACTTGGAGTCTAGTCATTCTAACAAAAGCATCATTACCGCCTTTGCCTGTTTTTCCTTTTTCTTTCAGCAGACCAGACAGAATGTGATCACTGCTTGTGTATATTTCTGTCTGTTGTTCTTCTGCCCCTGTCTCGCAGTTTTTTAAGCTACACTCATATTCAGAAATTGATTTACCTCATGCTATTCCACAGTCATTGGATTGCTCAGTGTCTTAACAGCAGCAGACACTACAGAAGCCCACATTCGTGCTAGGTGTGAAGAGATCCTCCTACGTTGTCAATCAAAAGTTGAGCTCCGTTCCTCTTTCTCACTGCTCCTGCTGGGGAATCATACCGGAGTCCTGTATGGCGACAGCTGCCCGACTCTAGATCAAACACCACGCTGCCCTTGGTGTGACACAGCTGCCACTTCAAGAGCTACACACTCGGTGATGTGAAAGCAGTGAGAAACACCTTCACCAGGACAGAGGAGACAAGGACGACTACACCGCCGCCTCCGTGTCACACGCACACTGACCCTGCTGAATTAAAAACTCAGGAAAAAGTGATGGTGTCAGGATGAGACAAAGACTAAGACTATTCAGGAGCTTTTTTCCTGCTTCTACAAACACCACTGACTGCACGAGTTAGTAAAATCAACAACCGAATATTACGTAGAGGATGGGTGATCCCCTTCTGTTTTAATTATATCCATAATTCTACATTTTTTTTATCCAAAATGCAGGCAGTGGAATAAACATTACTAAGTGAAGCAGAGCTGAGGAGAGTTACGTCAGTACAGAGTTAGCCCATTCCTTCAAACTAATGCATTCCTAATCTAAAAGCACAGCACTTCTCCCCTGTCAGAACCGGCTTCCTCTGAAGCGTAGGCTTGTTTGTGCTGCCGCTGTGTGTGTGAGCTTTCTCCAAAGCTAGCGCTCAGCACACACTAATAGGAGACGGAAAGACACACAGAGTTTAGGTGTCACCATTATCTGTGTGGCTCTCAGCAGCAGGTAATGAGGCTGAGGCGCACATGCTACAGGGGCTCATCCAGAGTTCTGTCAACAACCCATCAGCATGCGCCGCCGCCCCCCCCCCCACACACACACAGCCAAACAAATGCATAAAGGTGTACAGTTCTCACATTCATAATATAGATGATGCACGGGACGGAACAAACATGACTTATTATCAACATGGACAAGACACAGTACTGTTTATTTCTGCTTCTGTAAACTGGAGAAATGTTACATATATATACGTTTGTGAATCTCACTGTGCTGTATGCTATCTGTGATGTGGTCCACATGGGCTGGCACATTGAGCCTGCACCTCAAGCAACACACTGATTTTGCTTATACCATAAATTAGTGCAACTTCAGCCAAGGGACCACGAACCATGCTGACATTAAACAGCTATTTCCCTAACATCTAAAGTATTCCTTAGCTGGAAAGCAACTAATGAATTTGTTGTCTCTACAGTGGATATAAAAAGTCTACACTCTACATACTACACACATGTAAAAAAATGTGATATATTATTTCAGA
>JAOVYV010000053.1:12355835-12367595 GCA_025674545.1 Hassar affinis
ATTATATTATGAATGAACTAGTTTTGATGCCTTCAGTGAGAATCTACAATGTAAATAGTCATGAAAATAAAGAAAACTCATTGAATGAGAAGGTGTGTCCAAACTTTTGGCCTGTACTGTATACACTCTCCAAAAAAAAAAAAAAAAAAGTTTATTTCTCTGTGTGGACACAAACAGGAAAGTTTGGCAATATAAGCAAGGGTTTAAATGGGAGTTGAGCAGCATCATGTTACACTGTGCTGTTAAAAAGTCAGAGCGCTGACAGATTCTGACAGTTCTCAACTCTTAAATATTTTCCCAACTCTAACTGTGAATTCATTAATACTGGCTGAAGATGATTACCAATCAGACTAAAGTAGAGCGTAGTGCAGAAAGCAGAATAGAAATACGGGTTAAAAAAAAAAAAGCTATGGGAAGTATGAAGCTTGACAGACATAATGTTTATTATGATTCAAAATGAGAATACTTGCATAAATGTTCTGCCTTATTTTTGTCCCCAATCTTTCCACTCGGTTATATTAGTACAAAAGTCAGAGGACAAAAGGTCAAACGAGGGATATTTCCCTGCACACAATGCATGAAGGACTAATCCTCCAGCTTCTACATGGCCTTGGTTGCTCTGGGCTATACATTTATTTTTTTCCACTGTTGTTCTTCTTTTTCTTGCACACTTCATATTTCATTCTAAGGTGTCCAGCACATTTGTCTCCTGGTGAACAGGAAGAGGGATTATGGCAGGCAGTACAGTACACTGTGGCCTTGTGCCCACTCAAAATACAAGTTTGAATTCCTTCTGTCAGACAATACCAACATACATCGCGTGTTTAGTGAAAGTTAAATAATAATACTATTAAAGGGGAGATGAGGCATGGAGGGCACTCACAAAAGAGAACTGCATCATGCGCTTCATTTAACAATGACCACGCCTGGCCTGATGAACAGACATTATTGTATGCAGCAAGAGAAATAATACACAACATTACACACACTACTCCTCTGTGTGTGTGTGTGTGTTCAACATTGCAGAAACTCTCTCCTCAGCCTCGCATGCACAAATATTTAATAAATGATCCAAGTGTAAAGCTTCCTTTAACTGTGGAAAAATTCAATATAATATAACTTGTTGATGATTGATGCATGCAGCTATAGCTACTGGTTCTCCACATGTTTGCTGAATAAAACACAATGACTTAACCCAAACCTGCAATATAAAAGTAGAAACGCGTCACATTTTTTTGCCCTGGTTTGACAAAGTATTCACGCTATGATATCACGACCTGACAATATGTCAAAAGATAAAATGAAGGTGCAGTAGTTCTATTCTATTCTAATGGATTTCTGCAACACAGTAGAGCAACAGCTATCCAGGGCTGAACCGGGGTAGTGAAATAGACGAATTAGCTGCAAATGAATATGAGGCACAGCAAATAAAACTTGACATGAAATCAAAAGGGCTAAGAGAAAAATCACCTCAGCACCGCTGAATTAACCGCAGCAACCTCCACACCCTACCTGACCTCCCTGCCATCTCATCCACTAATGAAGCATATCTAACTTTTTAGACATAGCAGAACTAATTTAATCCAACTTCTGAGAGGGCTGCTTCCTCAAATTAATTATTCATAAAGGACATGATATTATAACTCACTTGTCAACTCTGTGACTGTCCTTTTCAAATCTCCCTGTCTGTTTTCTCCTTCTTTTGTCTTCTGCCTTTTGTCTTCCTCCTACTCCTGCTTTTTAATCTATTACAGAATGTCACATGTTGGCACGGTTGCAGTTGAACAAAATTACAAATTTACTTGTGTTTTTTTGAAGTTGCTTGGTGGTGGTAGGAGAATCGAGTTGATTGTGGGTTATTGTTTGGAAAGCAATTCCCTATGGATGGCTGGGATCCAGCGGCAGGGCCACTACCAAAGCATCATAATAACATAACCTGGGTAGCTTTCAATATCTCATGAATAATACATGGCATCTCACTGAGCCCACCTCTCCTTAATGTTGTTTAGATCAGTGGGCAAGAAGAGGGCGATAAGGTGCGCTCAGCACATAGAGGCCTGTTCTCTCTCTCTCACACACACACACACACACACACACACACACACACACACACAGGCTCCCTCGTCTGCCTGACGGAATGTGATCCCACAGTTACTGACAGACAGAAGAGCTGCAAATGTACCTGAAACCCCCACGGCCTGCTGCTTTCACTCCTAAAGTAAATGAGACTCAGTGAAGAGAGCAGCCAAGCAATAACCATGCAGAGACCATGCTGATCACTAACTCTACCCCAACATAAATAAGATCAGTAAATGCTGTGAGCTGATCCTATTTAAGAATTTATTAACACGTCTTAAAAAACAGCTTCTGGTCTTAATGGCAGGACTATAAATGAAATGCTTGATAAGACTGAGAACTAGGGAATGGATGCAAAGTCAACACCTCAAACTCATGTTATGTTCCTCAAACCAATAATGAAAGATTTTGCAGTGTAGCATGGTGCATCATCGTGCTGAAAGAGGCCACTGCCATTAGGGAATAGCACGGTCATGAAGGGGTGTACTTGGTCTGCAGCAATGTTTAGGTAGGTGGTCCATGACAAGGTAACATCCACGTGAATACCAGGATCCGAGGTTTCCCAGCAGAACTTTTCCAGATCACACTACCTCTGCTGGCTTAATTTCTTCCTACAGTGCAACCTGGTGCCATCTTTTCCCCATGTAAATGACACACACACACACACACTCAGTTGTCCATATGATATAAAAGAAAATGTGATTCCATTCCTGATGCTCACATGTACATTGCAGTTGCTTTTGGTTGTGGAAAAGGGGTCAGCATGGGCACTGAAATGTCTGCAACTACACAGCCCCATATACAGCAAGCTGCAATTCACTGTCTATCCTGACACCTTTCTATCATAACCAGCATTAACTTTTTTCAGCAATTGCGCTACAGTAGCTCTTCTCAGGGACTGGACCAGACAAATAAGCTTTCGCTCCCCATGCACATCAGTGAGCCTTGGGTGCCCGTGTCCTTATCACAGGTTGAGCCGTTGTCCTTCACTGGGCCACTTTTGCTATCACAAGGTGCCACGGAAAGAGATTTATGTTATTTACGTCACCTGTTTTAATGTCTGGCTGATCGACGGATATACAGTTGTGGTCAGCGTTATTGGCACCCTTGATTGTTTAGTATAAATAAGCCAATATCTTCAGAAATAAGTGGATATGTACTAACTTTGTATCAGTAGAATATTTTAATAGCATGTCCAAATAAATCCAACAAAACATCCAAAAAAAGTTGACCTGTCAACATACATGAAGTCATTTAAAAAAGAAATAATGAAAAAACATAGTATACGACACGTTTATGACTAATTCTTGGTTGCACAACCTTTGGCAACAATGACGGCCAACGTCTGTGAGCCTCTTGCACCTGTCTGCTGATAGTTTCTTCCACTCCGTTCCATTACAATTCTCTCAAGCTCTTGAAGGGTTCCTTTCCCCAATAGCAGATTTTAGCTCTCTCCACAGACTGTCAACTGGGCTGAGATCAGGACTCACTGCTGGCAAGTTGAAAACAGTCCATTTGTTCCTTCTTAACCTTTCTTGCATAATTTTGTATGTGCGCTTTGGGTCATGACCCGTTGTGTTCAACTCAAACCTAGTTTTCTTACACTTGGGTGCACATTTCGCTGTAATAATCCTCTGATGTCATTTTTCCTGTAATACATTCAAAATCCCCAGTCCCAAAGGCAGCAAAGCAGCCTCACAACATTATGGCTCCTCCACCATGTTTCACTGTAGTTAGAGTGCACTTTACATTTTTCTTTCTTTCATCATGTATAAACCTAACACTAGCATGCATTGCCAAAGAGCTTTCGGTCGGTTTTACCTGTCCATAAAACATTTCCCAGAAGGATTGTGGTTTATCTATGTAACCTTTGCCCCAACTTATACCATGTAAGTTCAGTCGCTCTTTTCTTATACCTTTCTGTAAGCAGTGGGGTCCTGTCTAGTCTTCACCCTTAAAGCCCTGTTTTAATCAGTATGTGGCGTATGGTATGAGTTGAAACCATCACTCCAGATGTCTCCAGCTCAGCCTGAAGTTCTCTGGATGTCGTATGTGGTTATCAAGTTTCATACACTTCATACATACATACATACATACATACATACATACATACATACATGCAACAATTGCTTCAACAGGATTCTCTGTACTAACCCATTTCCCTGCACCTGACCCAAAGCTTTAACAGATGCCTCTTTTTGTACAAGGCCTTCTGAATTCTTCAGCGAAAAGTATGTGTAGTTCCAATTCAAGAGAATTAGAGAAGAATTTACATTTACATAACATTACATTTATGGCACTTGGCAGACACCCTTATCCAGAGTGACTTACATTTATCTGATTTATACAACTGAGCAGTTGAGGGTTAAGAGCCTTGCTCATTGGCCCAACAGTGGCAGCTTGGTGGTGCTGGGGCTTGAACCCCCAAACTTCTATTCAGTAACCCAACACCTTAACCATTGAGCCACCCCTGCCTATAAATACGTATAGTCATGGTAGCCTTCTGGGTCTAATCAGACCTATTATATCAATACCTTTTATATTCATAGCAAATATAACTAAAATGACTTTATAATGTTTTGCTCAACTGTTAAAAGGGTGGATAAAACTCCACAGGACCGACGCTGGTAGCAGATTCTCTCATGTCTGTCTCATCCTGTAATGTTAAGAGTATAATAGCAGGATGTGTTGATTAAGCTTCCACAACAGCATGGTTGGTACAAAGATTCTGACTATCAGATGGTTATATTAAAGCACTCCTAATAAATGATCATGGAGTGAGTGAAAGTCTCCAGTGTCCTGTTACAGTCAGAGGTAAAGTTGAAAAACAGAACAGAGAGCTTTGGAGGAGTTCTTAGCAACATGGAAAGCTCATTTTTTGAGAGAGAAAAAATAGAGGCTAGTGACGGAATGAGTTTTATAATGGAAGTGATATCATGAACTCACTAGTTTCGCAGCCTTTCCACAACATGGCCAATGAAAAATAAATAAAGAAAATCTGCTGTGGTATCGTTTACTCAGTGAAACCTTGTTAACAGTGACAAATGAATGTCTAATAAATGGATATAAAACACTTTTGGGTGTGCTGTTATTAGAAAAGAAACAATATTTAATTCCTTTTATACCACTCATACCTGTATACTTCTTTAGACTTTCCCTAAAACTGAAACCATTTATATGAGCAAACATATTTACAAACATTGTACGATAATAAAAATCCAGATCTTTTAATGGATGGCTATGTAAGTTTATCTACACCCCTGTGGAGTACAACAGCAGTGTCACTTTGAGAAGACTACCATGCAAGCAGGCACACCAACACACACACACACACACACACACTCACACTCACACACGGATCTGTGGGGGTGAACAGCTGTGTGACCGCTGAGGACAAAGACGCTGCTGTTAGCGTTACTGTGCTGTTTATGGACTGAGAGATGCCTTACAAACAGAGAGTAGTACCAGGAGCACAAGCTGCCCTAAAACACACTCACAAAGCACTGCCTGTCAGCAGCCTGAGCCAGCAACCAGCAGCTCAACACCACCACACACTGTTCTTTCTGCCATTCATGGTTGGGAAAAGGTCCCAAGCTTACAGACAATATGGAAACAAACTATTCCAGACAGAAAAGGCACAATATACACTTTTTTTTTCTTCCATGAATATGGATATGGTCTATATCTGTAGATTTTGAATAAAACACCAAATGTTTGAGCTTTTCTGATTAGAAAATAAGTTCAGACAACCATTCAGTAGAAATGATTGATTCTTTTCTAAGATTATCACCAGTCCCATGCATCATTTATATTTGGCTAAAAAAACAATAAAGAGACCTCTTGCACCGGGGAAAGTGCCCGATAAAGAAGTGTAGTAGTTTTGGGTAGTGCTTGTGTGGTCGTAAGGTAAAATCTACCCAATTTTACTTTACATTGTACTTTTTTTTTTTTTACATTAAATCAGTGAAAGGATTTCTAGCCTGCGAGTTTGAAACTGATGGTATCAAATCATTTAATATGATGCCCACCGGTGAACAATTTGCTGCCTGTACAAACAAAAATGGCAACAAATTCAGGTACTGCCAGGACAGTAGAAATTTTGGACTAAAATCTCCTAATGTAATCATTGCAACGATACCTGATTACGGATGCCACCACTCTGTGGTATTAGGAGTTGTGACACTGTGTTAAGCCTATCACTGCCACATCATAACTTTATCTCTCTTCCCCTTATCAGAGAGCGCTGCCACCCACAGAGTTCAGCTTGGTCTATGGCCTTGTCTCTACATGTCCAGATATTTTCGAAAACTCACTGTCTTAAAAATATCACGTCCATAGAACATTTCTTTTTTTTTTTTAAATCTCTGCACACAAGAACGAGAAAGAGATTCTAAAACACGCATCCATTTGGCAAGCGCGTCACGTCATTTTAACCTTCTGGTTGACTGACAAATCAAATCGATTGAGACGACCGACGCTAAAGATAAGCCTTTTTTTGTGTCTGCAACAAGTGCAACTGTGAAAACATTCGATTTTTGATCACCATTATACCCATACCATATTTATTCATTATAATATCTGTTATAACAAAAAAAACACAAAATGCTTTTAAATGTGTGTAATAAACACTTCAAGTTAATCAACCAAATATAGCGCATGGTATATGCTGTTTGAAATGCAAGCCATGAACAAACTAGCAGAATTAGCCTAGGTAGACGTATCTGTTACTGCAGATCATTTCTGCTCCTGTTAGATGGCTACATAAGCATAAGTAGTTTAAGGAATTAAAAACTCTGAGTAATTTATAGAGCCCTATTGCACCCAATTCTGGTAAAATAAATCCCTTATTAGTCTTTTTAATTACGTTTATATTTAACTCCTTAAACTCAACAGTTTCAGATCATTGATCAATTACGAATGTATAAATAACATGACGCATATAAAGAGAAAGGAAAAAGTAGTGGAGGATTAGCAGCGTTGGTGTGTGTGCGCGTGTGTGTATACGTGTGTCTGTATGCAGATGTGATTATAATTGCAGCTGACGCATGACAGCCCCCTGCTCGCGGGAGTGCAGTGGACGAGGCAGAAGGGCGCTGACTGGGAGCATGGTGAGGCTGGCACCGTGCACCGACCTGGCCTGGCATGTGAACCTAACCCTAGAAACAGAGCTCGTTCCTCGCAGGAGATGTCAGCCAGGCTAACGAGGGGATGGATATGCTGCTTAAAAATTACGCCAGAGTCTCCTTGTGCAAGCCTCACGTGAGGACAATTTACAGACGCCTCGTGCACCATGCTTTAGTTAACTGCAGACATACGAAGATACATGCAACAGGGAAAAAAGAAACCGAAACAAAAGGATTGGGAAAAGGGAGGGGGGATTTTCCATTGGCATTTAGAATTGGCTCCGTCTGGAGATCTGACAGAAGTGAAATGGTGTTCTGCCTTTCATTCCTGGCAGGCCGGATGTCCATACAGGCATTACTAATTTGAAATAAATGATGTTCCATTCGGCAGGCCCCTTGCAATCCCGTGGCATCAGCTACCATCCCTGTGTCTATGCTTAAGAGGAACACAGGCAGCAGCAAGCTGGAGATTTCATGCATTGATATTTGTGCTACAAATTAAACTTTCCTAGACTGCATCTACTGAGCTGCATAATTAAATGGGCTGGTGGTAGCCATGTCATTTTCCATGCTTCCTTTAAGGAAAAAAAAAGTCTGAAGTACTAGAGCAAATTTCAGTCTTGGAAGTTATATTTAACATCAAGGTTTTCCTTCCTACTTCCTCCAAAGCATAAATTAGCAGATATTTAAGATTGTGGAATTTTTTTCCTTCTCCTAAGATATAAAAAATGGATTAAATGAAGCTGAAGTTGGGTTTAATGAGCCCAGTCGGGACATGTGGAGGGCTTTGAGGAGAAGCAGGCCCCAGTGCCACTCCCACAGCTGCAGCAGCTTCTGGCACTTTCACCTCAGCAGGGCCTGGAGCCAAAGTCCAGTGAACACACTCCACCTGGAAACACATTCTGCCCTGTTGGGCAAGATCTGAGCTAATGTTCTCTCTGCAGGAAATCACACACGGCACAGCAATACCTCTACAAACTGAGGGCAGTACAATGTCATAAGGGTATTATCCGTCCTGCCCTCTCAAAGGAATATCAGTTACAGGACAGCCTTGTGACGCTTGTGTGTTTTCCAGCTGCAAACACCCAGAGAGAAAAACGTTATTGCTCTCATGACATGAACACGGGCTGGCCGTTTTACTATTCTGTTTTTAAACGTACCTGCAAGAACTTTCAGCACTGACAAAGAATAGAAAGTCGTGGGGACGGAGAGAACTCAGTTTAGTGAAGCTCTGTGCTCTCACAGACTCAGTGTAGTACAATACTGTGTAAGGCACAGGCATGCCTTTTCACTCACTAATGTTGACAAATGTCTACAGGTTGGGTGGAGGGAATGGGGCAGAGCCAGGCAAGTGGAAAGAAAAAAGGGAGAGGTGGAGGAGGGAGAGAGTCTGTGCCTTAGCAGGTAGCCTTGGATCAGGGCCAGGGAGAAGTCTGGCACATTCCACAGCTACTTCTCCTGTCAGCGATTAGCACCTGTCAGAGCCCACTGTGCTGTCATTTACAAATAGCCCAGCTTAAAATTCAAGACACCACAGGCTGCACCGAGCTCACTGGCCTCTGTGGCAGGAGTGGGGAAAAAAATAAAGGAAAAAATGATTTTCAAAAGGAACCTTACCTTATCAACATATCGTTGCTGGTAATGTTCTTGCTTGGCATCACTTAAACTTGAATACACAGAACACGTTTATGAAATTGGACCAATTTACCACCATCTTTAGCATATGCAGGATTTGCATATGAAAAGAACATAACAGTGTTTGAGGTTCACGGTAGGTAAGGTCCACATACCTATCTCTCTCTATTCCACAATGCCAAAGTAAACACACTTTTCATTCTTTGGCACTGTTAAATAGTGTTTTCAGCCAATCATTTTGTGAGACAACTTTGCTATAACACCCAAGTTAATCCAAACAATTACAGGATAAATGTTACAAAACATCCAGCAAAAATACATCCTTAATCAGAAGGTCATCAAATATTTATCATAAAGCACTAGTGGACTTTCTATAAATCTGTGAGTTATTACTACACATGATGAAATATCATGGGACTTTCCCAGTAATGTAGATCTTTCTGTTTGATAATTTCATGGGAATTACTGTCCCCACCAATTACCATGTGCCTACACTCAGGATTTTGATTCTAACTTATTACTACACGTTACCCCTTCCCAGTGAATTACTCTTATATTCCTGCATGAACATGTGTGAAAAGGGGGGAGAAGAAGAATCCAGAGACATCTGTAGAGATAGAGAGGTCAAAAAATAGCTAAACTAAGCAAGCTGAGGTCACACCGCTGAGATTGACAGGACAGAAATACAACGCAAGATGAAATTCTGAAATCATGCCTCACTTTCACACGACACAGGATAAGTCCATCAGTCACGGCCACCACGAGCAGTGGAGGGATCTCCTTCACACAGGGAAAGCGTATATTAAACCTAGTCTAATGAATCAGGGGTGTGTGCATGTGTGTGTGACAAATCTGATGCCAGGTGTAATGTACAGTCCTGACACTGAAAAATGACCTGTTTGTCCTACATGTTCCTGTATATGTGTAGCGGCCTGTCACTCAAAGCTGGCACGGACCAACGACGGGTAGATGCTGCAGTTCCACTCCATTACAATCAGCAGTACACTCATCCCTCACACACACAGGATGCAGCAAGCTTCCCGGGTACGTCATCTGAGCAGTGAAGCCATTTAGCTTAGGAGAAATCCAGAGAAATTAGATTATGTGGCTTTATGTTTAAGAAATAAGATATTACAGGTTTATTATAGTCTGTTTATAGGTTCCCCAACCATTTTCACTGACATTTCAAAACTTTTCCATGACTTTTCACAAAGTTTAAAGGGCCACTGACGAGCTGCATGTACTCTGCGAGTTACTCCACAGCTTGGGCCTAATAATTGTATGCAAATAAACACCAACCTTTTCCATGCCTGTTCTAATGGATTAGTAAGACCATGCCAATTCATTTGTCAATTCGGCCATGTCAATTCATCCTGCTGCAGGAAATCACACGATGAACCATTAGCCATAAACTGCACAATAACAGAATTCATTTAATTAGCTTAATATACACAAACATATATACATACATACATATATTCTAATGTCTCTCTTCTTTTGTTCATTCATTTATCTTTAGTAACTGTAGACATTGGGCATGAGACAGAAATATACCCTTCATGGGTGCAAACACTTCACACCTAGGGGCAGTTTGGTCTAACCAATCTACCTACTAGCATGTTTTGGGAGGTGGAAAGAAACCAGAGCACCCAGAGCAAATTCCCAGACACAAGAAGAACATGAAAATGGCACAGAGACAGTAACCCGAGCTCAGGATCTAACTCGGGACCCCGGAGCTATGAGATGGCAATGCTACATGCTTCACAACTGGGCCACCCTTATTTTTTTACCTCTCTTCATGGTCAATAGAGAATAAGTACTCATGCACCTCTCTACGCTTAACGACTGGGTTGGAGGAATTTTTCTAGCCTATCTTTGTTTAAATGTGTACACAGCTCGGCTTTAAACAGCAACGCTGGAATGAGAGTGAAACTGTTAGAATGCAGGAAGGTGGGAAAATGTTTCTCTTTATAGATGATTGAGTCAGACAATAAAAAAGTGTCATTTGGACCTAGAATACCAGATAAAAAAACAAGCTAGGCGAACATGAATGAGTTACATGCCAGGGTCATTAGGTTAATTAGCACCTAAAAAGTGTGACAGAAATATAAATGAGTGTGTGTGTATGTGCATGTGTGTGTGTGTGTGAGAGAGAGAGAGAGAGAGAGAGAGAGACAGACAGACAGACAGACAGAGAAAGAGAGAGAGAGACAGAGAAAGAGAGAGATAGAAAGAGAGAGAGACAGAGAAAGAGAGAGATAGAAAGAGAGACAGACAGAGAAAGAGAGAGACAGACAGACAGAGAAAGAGAGAGACAGACAGAGAGAGAAAGAGAGAGATAGAGAGAGAGACACAGACAGACAGAGAAAGAGAGAGATAGAGAGAGAGACACAGACAGACATAGAAAGAGAGAGAGAGACAGACAGAGAAAGAGAGATAGAGAAAGAGACAGACAGACAGAGAAAGAGAGAGAGAGACAGACAGACAGACAGAGACAGACAGACAGAGAAAGAGAGATAGAGAGAGAGACAGACAGACAGAGAAAGAGAGAGAGAGAGACAGAGAAAGAGAGAGATAGAGAGAGAGAGACAGACAGACAGAGAAAGAGAGAGAGAGACAGAGAAAGAGAGAGATAGAGAGAGACAGACAGACAGAGAAAGAGAGACGGACAGACAGAGAAAGAGAGAGAGAGACAGAGAAAGAGAGAGATAGATAGAGAGAGAGACAGACAGACAGAGAAAGAGAGAGAGAGACAGACAGAGAGAGAAAGAGAGACGGACAGACAGAGAAAGAGAGAGAGAGAGACAGAGAAAGAGAGAGATAGATAGAGAGAGAGACAGACAGACAGAGAAAGAGAGACAGACAGACAGAGAAAGAGAGAGAGAGAGAGAGAGAGAGAGAGAGAGAGAGAGAGAGAGAGGACTAC
>JAOVYV010000053.1:12422495-12441021 GCA_025674545.1 Hassar affinis
CCAGGCTGGTCCAATTTAGCCATGAAACCTCCCACACTAAAATGACAGGTGTTTCAGTTTCATTGTCTAACCCCTGTGTATATAGTAATATAAATATAGTCAGTTGTTTACATTATATATATATATAATTTATTTAGTAATTTCACTTTTCAGTGCTTAATATTCAATGTACATGTAGCTTTAAGTGAAAGGATCCAGCCTAATCTTTACCTGTTGCAACTGTAGTGAAACATAAACATCAAATTCAACACATTTCCTTGTACTGAGAAAAACAAAAAAATGTTTGAATAAAACTGATTTATAATAAAAGTGTAAGGGCAGTTGTTGGGGCAGTCAGTGAATTTCTGTATGAAAGCATTTTAATAACTCTGTCATGAATTCTTCAGTCAAATTAAATTTAAATTAAACTCCAAAATGGTAATAATCACCCTTTAGGAGACTGAAGTAATGAAAGCTTTCAAGGAGGAATTTCTGATCATGTGTTTCAAAGAATAAAAAGAACAACTTTTGTGTTGGAAAGTTGGATACAGCTGTGGAACAACTTTATTCAGGTATCCCTATATGTCTTTAGCTATGTCTTAGACTGTTAGATCATAACAAATTTTCACAACTGCCCCAAGGCTCCCATTACAGCTGAGCTTCAATCAATTCACTTCTCTTCTAAGCACAAGGAAATGCATTCAAATGATTGTCCATAGCAATCTCACATATACTACAGTTGCAGTGTATAGAGATGATTGTTAAAAATGAAATGAATATGGACTATTCCATCATGATGTACCTTTGAGCATAACACAAGGCTAATGGACACAGCCAAGCTTCCATAAAAGCATGCTGCATCTCTATCCCTTGTGCTCCACATCTAAGCTTTATAGTGTACATTTCTTTGGTTCTGTGAGTTGGTCTGTAGGCCAAAGGAATGTAATCCATATGGCCTTTGTTGACACATCACTGCAGTTTGGCGTAAAGACTCTCAATCTCATGCTTGAAGAACTTGCTGAGGTCAGCTCTTTTAGCCTTAAGCGTAGGAGTAAGAAGGCCGTTCTCTATAGTGAACAGCTCTGGATGGAGATGCAGGTCTTTCACCTTAGAGATAAAAAAAAAAGGTCAGCAGTGTTAACTTTTGTATAAATGTATTTATGCAACATTATGTTGTGATCTCTTCATGAAATATACAGCAGTTTGCTTACATTACTGCCTTTTTCAGATTTTAAAATATCACTTACTTGTTCAAAGGATTTGAGCCCCGCTTCACGTCCCAGCTTTACCATGTCAGAGAGGATGGCCTTTTTAACTTGCTATAAAGGAATAAAACAATGGCGTTATTGTCTGTACCTGGGTTTATGCATCAGGGTGTGCTATGGTTTATTCAACAAGAACTTGCAAATTAGGACACAGGATGCACTGTATGTATATACCTACCTAAATTGCACTGTGCATCTCTTTTGTTTGTATACCATTAAACGTGATATACTGGTAGAAACTTAGAATCATCATTGCTACAGTACCTGAAAGGTAATGCTTATGCAATACTGCTGAGCAAGCACTTACAAGCACTTAGAAGTAACTTACATGAATCTCAGCAACGGAAATGCTATTAGCTTGTGATATACAGCTGTGTAACCTAGTTGGCACTACTATGTACAGTATCTATTAGTAAGTTATTAATACTAAGTTAGTAAGTTATTCAACATGCAGTGCAGCTGCCAGTATCAACAAATATGGAGCCAAAATGCAAAAAAGGCTAAGATGGGAAACAAATCTAATGAAAGTGTCATTACTTACAGTATAATTATAATAAAATGAAGCGTTACGTTTTCTGTATTAGAAATTTGAGGCTTTCTAGAACTAGTGCTACCTGCTTGAAAAGTTAGCACATAGGCCCAATACATTAAAAGACAGCTACAGCTATTTATAAATACTCTATTACTCCATTCATTGTCTTGGGCTCTTTAGAAGGTTGAAAAGGCATCTGTTCAGATAAGAGTTTAAGGCCAAGAAGCAAATTGTTTGCAACTAATTTTCAGTAGCCCTGCTGCAGTACATTTTTAACTGATGACAAAATTACCATCACCCCAAATAGTAGGAGTATTGAATATCAGGTGATATATGTTTGAAAGATGTATTATAAAGGGTATCAGACCTGGTTTTTACATAGTTCCTCTAATGAACCCTTCACTCCAAGCTTTTCAGTCAAAATAGGTAGTGTCTCAGCATCCGGCACCACAATGGCCACTAAGCAGGACTAAAAATAGACAGAAAAATTAAATATGCAATATGTTGAACTCTCAAAAAGTTCAATGCAAATCATTAAAATCATTTATTTCTATAGGTGGGATTGAAGAGGTGGTGCTTACCTGCAAACTGTCCCCATGAACAAATAATTGAGCAACTGAACCACATCGGATGTAAACATTCTCAATCTTTTCAGGAGCAATGTACTCGCCTTGGGCCAGTTTGAAAATGTTCTTCTTTCTGTCAATAATCTTCAAAACACCGTTCTAGTAAAGTGTGCAAAACCACACCATTAATACATGACATTTAAATATGGAGAGAACAAAATTTAGAAGACAGCTAGGAAATATGTACTGAAGATCAAACAAAATGTGGTGTCAAACACTATCATTAATCTAACCTCCATGCATATAACCCATTAAACCAAATGGACTGCTCATATTTGAAGAATAATAGAGTATCCCATATAATCTATATGTCTAATATTGATTTAATCATTTCCTAGAAGGAATTAATGATTCAGTATTTATAAAAGAATCCCACCGGCAGCCATTTGCCAATGTCTCCAGTATGTAGCCATCCATCTTTGTCGAGGGTCTCAGCTGTCCTCTCAGGATCGTTCAAATATCCACAGAAAACGTTCTTCCCTTTTATACAAACCTAAGACCAAATAATTAAGGATACAGTTTAAATGCCAACCATTATAGACCATCATGTTGAGGAGCAGATGCTCATATTACCTCTCCTTCATCATTCGATGTGAAATAGTTCATCTCCTCCACGTCTACTAGTTTGACCACATTACATGGAGCAGGTACTCCAACATGTCCTAAACACAAAAGCATGCTGAATGGGACAGATGGTGCATTTAAGTCCATTTGAGTGTCCATTAGACTCAATCAGGCATATTTTGCCAATAAAAAATGAAGTGATTTTACTATGGAAACGTACCAGTAGTCCAGTCCCCAGGCAGGGAAATGGTGCAGCCAGCTGTGCACTCAGTTTGGCCATATGCCTCAAATAGCTGGAAATCATGTCAGAGACACAGGTCATATCTGGGTCACTGTGATAAGTAAGCATGCAAGCAAGGATGTCCTATGTTAACCCTAACCTCAACACCACACACAGTGACCATTACTAAGCTAAGGTACTGTAGAGTAGACAGTAAATTATCCCCTAAAACCTTTTTTTTATCACATTTAATTATCCCCTAAAACTTTCCAGATCAATTGGCATGAAGAGACATTTATTCCTAGCTCTTAAAACTACACAGTATATAGTATTAACCTGGTAACAAGTTTGTAGAATGCTTTGTTTGACAGCTGTAAATAATGAAATAATGAAACTGAGGAAGATTTTTCACCTGGCAACCGAGGCATGCTCTGAGGAAGCTGAGCACAGCAGGTGAAATGGGAGCAGCACCTGTCACCATCACCCGCACAGATCCCCCAAGAGATTCCTGGGGCCAGAGACACATACAAGCATTCAAGATCAAGATCAGTGGCTGGTTTCATTACCATTTCAATACTTTCTTCTCCCGTGTTGGAAAGCGAACTTCCATCAGCCCTGTCATAGAAACAATGAGAAACACTGTGGCTGATGTTTTTATGCCTGATAGGGATACCTGTACTTTGTGAAAGATGAGCTTGTCCCATATACTGTCATTTCTAATGATGCCCTGCTTCACCTCTGCATGTTTCCTTTGAATGGCAAAGTTCAGGAGCCATTTCCTGAACGGAGTCTGGGCCCCACTTTGAATCTGAAAGAATGAAAGGAAGGTCAGCTTAACAATAAAACGTCTGTGTGTAGGCTAAAGGCATTTCAGGGTCTTTTACTAGACTAGATCTAATGTCCATATTGTCAGGCATCACATATAGAACATTTCACTTGTGTGAGAGAATCTTGCAATACCTTGTCATATATACGATTGAGAAGACGTGGAACGACTGGGAAAACTGTAGGCTTCAGGGTTTTCATGTCATCAGGAAGCAGTCTAACGTCTCCTTGGAAGAAGCCTACCCTTCCACCGGCACCATACATCACTGTCTAGCAGACATACAGAAAACACAACTCTCAGCATGGGTTAAGCACAGATACTAGTTAGTCATTAATGAGCCCAACAAAAAGAATAACAATGTATAACAAAGTCATCAAATATGCCACTAAATGAAACCCATACCTGCACAACTCTCTCAAACATGTGAGCCAGCGGCAGGAAAGAGATCAACACATCAGTGGAAAGAGGCGTGTAGGCGCTCTAGGGTAAATATGAATTGATTTCTCATTATTTAAACAGAAACTCATCTCATGGATGAATAGCACTGATAACAAAGCCAGTAGTGACCCTCTTGGCAATACAGTGACATACAATACCTCAAAGCTTTTAACAATGCTAGCAGCATCTGCCACTACATTTTCATGGGTTAACATGGCTCCCTTTGGATCACCTGAAAAAGATAATGAAAGTCAAGTGGAGGTGTATAACTTTTTACAGTTACTGAAGTACATTAGGTATAAAATACATTCAGAAATGTAGCATGTATTTTTTTTATTAAAACAAATGGTACATTTTGTGATATGTGATAATGACATCACCATAGGTGAAGATGTGCACCCACCAGTAGTTCCACTGGTAAAGCATACAATACTCAATTCTTCTGGCTTTGGTGGCTAGAGGTAGTAAAGGAAAAAATATTATTTAAAATTACTCTCTCATATTTCTTATTGCCCAGAAAGATGTAGTAGTCAATTAAATAACTTACAACTGGCTTTTGAAGGTTGTCTTTCCCTAGAGCCTAAAAGGCAAACAATATATTTTAAAGTCATTTATATTTGTAATGGTAATTGAAATATAGAAATAATGGCATCACATTAAATAAATGGAGATTACCTCCATATCCTTTAGACTCAAGATTTCCACTTTGCACTTAGATGCTCGTTCTGTCACAGCAGCATCAAATGGGTCCATAACAATGATAGTGTTCAGGACAGGGGAAATACCTTTTTCACAGTTAACTAGAAGAATCTCTACTTTGTCCTGCTTGTCACAAATGACTGTAGATATGTTGGCTGTAAAGGACAGAGATAGATGGCAATTAGGATCTCCTTCAAAGTTCCAGTGTAAATAGAAAAGTTGTAGAATGAATATGAACTGTTATTCAACTTACTAACATTATTCCATTTTTAACAGGAGATAAGCAACGTAGAGATCTGTGGACCTTTTGCTTTTATGAATATCAATTATTCTTACAGGGAATACATGCGGACAGCTTGAATCTTTAATCTTGAATAA
The DNA here is from genome assembly GCA_025674545.1 of Hassar affinis. NCBI lineage: Eukaryota > Metazoa > Chordata > Actinopteri > Siluriformes > Doradidae > Hassar > Hassar affinis. The sequence goes on from JAOVYV010000053.1 coordinate 12,428,023, forward strand.
TTCCAAGATTAAATTCCAGCCTTATGGTTTCATTAAAGCTCAAGAGGACCCAGTTAGGTGTTGCCTGCACCAGTGAACACCTCTAATGAAGCTAAGAGGTAAGCAGGTCTAATTACCTCTGTTAATGATGAAGACAATTGCCTCAGGACCTAGCGTGTCATACAGAGGAACTGCCACCATGGAATAAGTATAGCAGGCCAGCTCAGAGATAATCCACTGCATACAAGGAAAGAATATTGATCAGCCTACAACAAATCCATCAATTGCCTTCCATTTGTCAAAGAACTGGTCTTTAAAATCATACTCCAGCAATTATCTGTTGCATATAGTATATTCTATAGGCAATTACCACAGACCTCGAACCTCACTTATAATGTAAGCCTAAGGACAATTATGTCATTATTGCATTTTATTAAATAATATTAATTAATTTAAAAATGCTGTAAACTAAGAATGCTTTGCAAAATGGAAGTGTTAATAGTTTATTTTCATCAATTAACAAAATGCAGCAAATGAACAGAAGAGAAATCTAAATCAAATCAATATTTGGTGTTACCACCCTTTGCCTTCAAAACATCTTCTAGGTACACTCAAAGAATCTTCTAGGTACACTTGCACACAGTTTTTTAAGGAACTCAGTAGGTAGGTTGTTCCAAACATCCTGGAGAACTAACCACAGCTCTTCTGTGGCTCTAGGCTTCCTCAAATCCTTCTGTCTTTTCATGTATTCCCAGACAGACTCAATGATATTGAGATCAGGGCTCTGTGGGGGCCATACCATCACTTCAAGGACTTCTTGTTCTTTGTGATGCTGAAGATAGTTCTTAATGACATTGGTTGTATGTTTGGGGTCGTTGTCCTGCTGCAGTATGAATTTGGGGCCAATAATATGCTTCCCTTGTGGTACTGCATGATGGATATTTATCTGCCTGTATTTCTCAGCATTGAGGACAAAATTAATTCTGACCAAATCTCCAACTACATTTTCAGAAATGCAGCCCAAAACTTGCAAGGAACCTCCACCATGCTTCACTGTTCCCTGCAGACACTCATTATTGTACCACTTTCCAGCCCTTTGGGGGACAACTGCCTTCTGCTACAGCCAAATATTTCAGATTTTGATTTTTTTCAGATCATCAGTCCAGAGCACCGGCTGCCATTTTACTGCACCCCAGTTCCTGTGTTTTCCTAACTATGTTCCTAACTCTTCCCTGAAGACCTCTTCTGGTCAGACTTCTCCAGGCAGTAGATGGGTGTACCTGGGTCCCACTGGTTTCTGCCAGTTCTGAGCTGATGGCACTGCTGGACATCTTCTGATTTTGAAGGGCAATGAGCTTGATGTGTTTGTCATCTGCTGCATCAAGTTACCTTGGACGACCAGTGTGTCTACGATCCTCAATGTTGTTTCAGTTAATCACTGTGTTTCAACCTACATGTGAAATTGATGATCATTAGCACATGTTTGGTATATCTGATTGATCATACACCTGACTATAATCCTACAAAATCCCTAACTTTGTGCAAGTGTACTTGATAAGAATTGATGCTGGTTTGAAGGTAAAGCGTAGTAATACAAAATATTGATTGGATTTAGAGTTTTCTTTTGTTCACTCACTTTGCATTTTGTAAATTGATAAAAAAAATAAACAATTATTATTTGTATCTTTGAAAGCATTCTTAGTTTACAGCATTTTTTCACATTTACACAGTACTATATATAAGACATTAATAATTAATAGATACTTAATATTAATATTATAAATTGTCAATAAACATTTTAAATATGAGTCATTACTAGAGCAACAAAGACATGAGAGGTGAGAGAATGTCTTACTGGTGCAACATAGCAAAGGTATTTCCAGTTAGATTTTGTACTATTTGTGTATGATAATCCAAAATTTGACTATTTGAGTATTGGTTTTTAGATAAAATAGCGAGATAGACATATTGACTAATAAAAGTTGGATAACAGATAGATAGTGCCTCTGCAAACAGAGATAGAGTCAGAAAAACAAAACCTTTCCTAAAGAATGATGTTTATCAGTTACATAAAGCTATAGTAATTGGAATATCACCTCTGGTCGGTTTTGAGCAAAGATGCCAATGAGTGATTTCTGCGAGGGCTCCAGTCCTCTGTGGAGCAGTGCTGAGCCCAAGTACTCAGCCCTACACATAACCTGCAGAAACCAAAGAGCACCACTGAAATGTAAATACTTTCTCACATTAAGCCCCTTCTATCCATGATGAACTTCAGCTACCATATATTCCCAGAAGGAGTACCTGTTTGTATTTCAGCCATTGATATGGTTTCCCAGGCTTTCTGTACCCCAAGCAAGGCCCATTTCCTGTATAAATATTATAAATAAGATAGAGCAGGGGAAAGACCGATGTCCATATACTCAGGAGTCTATAAGAACTGAATGAATGTTTTATGCTAATTACTATTATATGTGACTGGAGGCATTTTACCTGAGGCATGTAATCCCCTTTGGAAAACCTCATATAAAGTCTTGGCATCCTCATGCAAATAGGATATTAAGTTGTCATCTTTTAGAATTGCATTCTTCCTAGCTCCACCCTGCAAATCAGTATTATCAGCATAAAACAGCTGAATAGGTAGTTATAAGATTTGCAAACTGTATTCCAGTTCCCAGTATCATTTAGAATTGCCATGTGAAAAATCACTCTTCTGTGTCATTACATGTATGTATAATGTTTGACCATTCTGTAAGGTAGAAGGCTCTCACCGCAATGCCCACAGTTTGTCTGTTCAGATTAACAGGCGGCTGCATGGGCTTGGGCCTGGTGTTCAGATAAGTCAGGGCGACTGCACCAAGACCGAACAAGAACACCAGTGCTGAGGTAGGCAATGGAGAGAATAGGAACTCAAATAAGAACTCCATTCTGTCAGACCTGTTAAGGAAAAAACAAAGCATATTAAAATAATAATAATTTCACCATTTAATGGATAATTTATAGTAATTCCTGAATATCATACTTTAAGATGAATAACTAAATGAAGTTAAGACTTTAAAGGATCAAACAATAAAGCATGTTGCATTCATTAATTTGGATAATTGGCTGATATACTCTTTAAAAAAAGTTCCTGAAATGTTCTTTGGTTGCTGAGTGTTCTCTACACCCAACCACAGTACAACTGTAAGGATAACACACAGAGTCGAAAAATCACCAACAGTACATATCAAATACATATTACTAGTCAAAAGATGGATTTAATCGATTCCATTTTTTGCTTTTTCATTGATGTATACAATTATTTTGAGAGTATGAAAAATGGAAAGGTTTATCATTGTCACTGTGGTGGGAAATAAAACTGTCTCAGGGTCTCCTTCTAACCCATGCCACTCTAGTTCCAAGATGTATGTAAGTGAAAAGGTGGTCTTGAGACCGGACTCAAGTAGTAATACAACACAACTAATTCAATGCACACTCGAGCAGAACTATTCCCAAGAGCTGTGTAGAAGCTACAATGAAAGAAAGCAATATTATTTTGTCCCTGTAGTAAAGCACTATAAACTGAAAAAAATATTGGGTGCAATCTAAAATATAATCAATGAAAATATATATAATCCTTAAGTCAACACCAAAATAAATATATAATAGGATAGTGTATATATATATATATATATATATATTGTCTCTGCCCAATGAAAAATCGCAGAATTCTTATTAATTTTATTAATATTTTATATTTTCAGCTCTATGCTAAATTAGTACCTGTATGACCTGCAGGAGTCAGCGATGTTGTTGAGGTAATGATGCTAGAAATTAAATCTGGCAGAAACAGCTTCTTCCATAAGCAGAAACAGCGGAAGACTGACGAAAGCATGTGTACAGGGCCAATAAAATAGTTGAAAGCACACAAGTGACCTTTGAAACATGGCTGCTATCTATCTTCTGATAAAAAAAAATTGTACGGACATAAACATAGACTATTAGTGTTTCGGTTAAACAAAGAATAATTAAACAGTCTCCTAGTTAAAGTGTGCCTAATATGTACACTTATTTCCATGAGGCACAGTGAAAAAAAGGTCTGGGTGTTTTTGGCGGTTGAGCTGACCTTTTATATTTGAGTTCAGGAATAAACTTCCCATTTGTCTCCTGTCTCCATCTAGAACTGATTTAACTGATTGCAGTTATCTAAACCCCATCCTGATATCTATATTTCACAGTCATCAGATGTGATTCACTTGACTTGATCCTGATACTGTTAACACCTCTACATATCAAGATGCTTTATATTTGATCATAATACAATTTAATGTAACTCGTGTATTATGAACTCAAAATCATCCAGTCATGCAAAAGAAACGTGATGCATCACACAGGTGGCTCACAGCTCTGTGTTTGATGATTCAGCACAACTATTACAGCTTTATGAGAAAAGCAGTCAGCAGAGTCGGAAAGAACTGCTAACAAGAGAGCAGCACCTGAGCCAGCACAGCATTCATCAAACATCATTATCACGTTTCAGCTACAGTCAGGCATGGCACAGCATGACCTTTCTCACACTTTCACACTTTCTCAGTCTATGCATCATTATCTTACCTCTTCAGCCTGAGCAGCTCAGCTGAACTTTGACATGCGAACATAACGAAGACTAAAAGAGCAGATAAGGTACGAGCACCTTTGGACAGTCGTAATCTATGACTGATAAAACTCTGATAAAAAAAAGGGTAGAAATTGTCATGGCCCACATTTCTGATATTGCCACAGGATATAGTGTTGTCTATTGATATGTATAAAGGGTCAAAGTTGAAAAGGACACACATAGTTTCCACAGATCTGACATCTGTTGAGATTTGTCATCTGTATTTGAATTGCTTGTTATGAAGTGAGTCAAGCAGGTTAGATATGGGGTTCCTGCATAACAAATTTGCAAGAATTTTTTTTTTAATGCAATATGTATTTACATTAAAAGAGAAAAAATGCTAAACCTTCTATACACTACATATTCTAGACCTAATCCGGAGTGACTTACAGTAACGCCAAAGTAAAAACAGTTCAAATAAAGTGTGCCGAACATACTATGGATGCAGGCTACAATCTCCTTAGATAGCAGGTTTAAATACAAAGGCCAAGTGAGGTCAGTATACGTTCACCAACAAGACAGCATCCACAAAAGCTGATAAGCAGCTTCCACAAATGGTTCTGAAAACAGGCATTATTTCTGTCCTAGAAAGACTGACTAGGTGATCAAACATACATTAAATACAGTACATATATATTATAGATGAGATACTGTTTCTGATTCAAGGGAACTGTTTTTCAAAAATGAAAGCAGCAATCATTAGTACACTTTCAGGGAATCCATATTACACAGAAATTCCACATTAGTGATTTACCTTTATCAAAGAGATGTCCATATAATGCGCATCTTTCTATATTGTATTAATAAAGTGCCAATGAAATATAGAATAATATAGAAAAATCTGCATGCTGACTGCAGTGATACTTTTACAGTGAAAACAGCTGGAAGCTTGATTAATACAATAATTTCCCTTGGGAAATTGAGAAAGACACACTACGTCATCCACACAGCCTTTTAAATCCCCCTTGATGTTTCTCTGGTGAGCTAGTTGGGATTCGCACAGACAAGATGGATAGAAAGTCAAACTCTAAAGCAACTGAGCATGCAAGATCCCGGCTCATGATTTTTTTATTGTGTTCCGCATTTATCAGCTCCGTCATTTGCAGCCGCACAAACCAAAACAAGCTGTTGGTAGCATTCCATGCTGCTCGAAATTTATCCTATCCATTCAGTGCTTTGAAACTGGGCTCTGCCATGCAGATTGCCATAGATAAAATTAACTCTAACCCATTCTTTGTTGAAAATTATACCCTTGACTTTGTGTATGTGGACACTGACTGTAACGCAAAGCTTTCGCTCGGAGCGTTCATTGACCAAATTTGGAGGGAAAATATATCAGCTCTCTTTGGGCCACCTTGTCCTGAGGAGGCAGAGGTAAGTTTCTCATTCTAATTGATCAGTATAGCAATGCTTGAGATTTCAGTAATAATATGCACATCAAATGCAAAAAGGCAATTTATGGTGTTCTGTTCATATGCCCTAGGTCACTGGACTTCTTGCATCCACTTGGAACATCCCAATGTTTGGCTTTGTTGGGCAGACAAACAAAATGGATAATCCTCTTGTTTATGACACTTATATCAAAATTGTCCCTCCACTTAAAAGAGTGGGAGAAGTTTTGCTCAAGGCACTGGAGTTTTTTGGATGGAAGAATGTTGGTATAATTGGAGGAGGTGCAGACACTAACAGTTGGGATAAAGTGGATGGTCTTTTTAAATCTGTGGAACAGCAGCTCCAAGGCACAGTAACAGTGACAAGCAGCATCAAGTTTGATATTGGTGATCAGGAACTCATTCATAAGAATATCAAGCATATCTCCAAAGTCGCAAGAGGTAACAGCTAAATCATTAAGAGTACGAAATGTCTACCTTTTATAATAGTTGCACTGTAGTGGAATTTGCTTTTAAGTAACGCCGACCTGTGTGATAATGCATCATTACAATACATAAATGACCTTGCCCTTGTGTCCTCATGATGTGTCCATTTTCACAACAATAACTGGTGCAAGTTATCTCCGCTGTGAATGAATGTGTGATTTTTATACAGCTTTGATAACTGCATTGACCTGAAAGGTACCCTTTTGCCACCTCATATCAAACACTGATGTTATTGCTCTTTTTAAGAACAGTTACTATATCTCTGTCCAACTATCTACCCTGTATATATGTAATTAAATTGTTTTTATAACCTGTGAATATATTTCATGTCCTTATAACTCTCTCCTTTGCAGTGATTATAGTGTTAAGTAATGCTGAAGACTCCACCAAGCTGGTGATGGAAGCTGAAAGACAGGGCTTGATGAATGGAGAGTATGTTTTCCTTCTGGTTCAGCAATTTGAGGTCAGTGGCAATGTGGTGAGTAACCTGCGAGAGACAGAGTCAAATTAGGTAAATCTCTATTTGTGCAAAGTTTAAACATCTGATTTTTGAAAGACACAAGTTATTATGTTGATGAAATAGAGACTTACCTTTTGACCTTTTAAAGAGCATAACCATTACATGCTTGGTACATTAAATGCTCATCAGCCATAATCCTTCAAACTCCCAGTACTAGGAAGTACTCCATAATGACAGTGAATATAATATGAAGCAAGGAGCATAAATCTGGTCCTTTACACAGACCCTGGGAGTTTAAAGGGTTAAAGAGAAGATGCTCACAGTGTCTTTGTGCCTTTTCAGAGATGTTCACAACTCCCAGATAAAACTGAAAGTTCTAGTTATTTCCAGAAATGAAAAATCAATTTACAAAACATTCCTCTTCTAATTCTAGACTTGCATGACTGCAGGTGTTAATAGGAAATACACTTCTGCCCATTCTTGTCTCATTGTTCTTTCTTTTTTTTTACCCAGGATAACCTGTGGAAAACTGCTTTGAGTGACAACAGCCAAAGGACACTAAAGGCATTTGAAATGGTGTTTGTCCTTGCTGAGAAGTCTTATGAAGGCTATGATTATTATGACTTCTTTGAACGTGTACGTGAGAGGTTGAAAGGCGCTCCTTTTTACAGCAATCTTTCTTCAGACAGAGAAGTGAGAAGTTCACCATAAAAACACAAACACACGCTTCTCAATACAAGGCTTCATTTCACTGTAAGACCTGATGTACTTCAACTGTAATGTATCCACTTGCCTTTAAGGTAAGCCCTTATTCCAGCTATCTACATGACGCTGTCCTGCTGTATGCCATGGCACTAAAGGAGGCTCTCAAAGATGGCAAAGATCCTTATAATGGGAGAGAGGTTCTCAAGAAGCTCAAAGACAAAAACAGCATTAGGTTTTATGGTAATTTATTTTGTACCCTTAAATCTCACATTATCCATGCATCCTTCAGATGACCTTCAGATTTTTAGTTGTTATTTCACTGAAGAAGTGTTCTCCACAGGAGCCTCGGGTCTGGTGCACTTTGATGAGTATGGAGACAGGAACACAGATTATTCTTTATATGACTTGCAACTACATGAAGGCAGTGTAAAATTTGTCGCCATTCTAAACTTTGACAGTCATACAAAAATGGTCAAGTAAGACAAATTTTAAAGCCTTTTGATATTCCAGGCTCAATTTGGGGTACAGTTTATAGGCATTTGTTGTGTCTTCATTTGCAGAACTACATCAAAGTTTTCAACTGTGATCTGGCCAGCAGGGAAAATACCAACAGATAACCCAGAGTGTGGCTTTGACAATGAACTCTGTGAATGGCTAAGCAGTGGTATACTAACTATTCAAACTTCTATACTAGTAGTGGAAAAAATTATTGTGTTCTAACTGACGGTATGTCTTCTTGTCTGATGTAGAGATATATCTGGTGTCATTGTTAGTGGCCATGCCACTGCTTGGAGTGTTAGCAGTGATCATGATTACACTCCTGACCCTGCAGAAGACCCGTCTGCAGACAAAATTAGATGACTCCAACTGGTGGCTTATCAACTACAGTGATATTACTATTCTCACAGAACCTAAGGTTGGATAAAACGTCTGAGAAAAAATAAACACACAGACCAATCTGACCATTCACAGAACACTTCTGATCTGCTATTCACATCATTTACATTTTCAGGGAGGGCAGGGATTATCCTTAAATACAACTCCTAGTAAAAGTGGTAGTGGTGGCTCTCAGACCATAATCTCCACTAACAGCTTTGGTTTGAAGGACAAAAATGGCAAAGAATCTATCTATGCGACAATCGGCCTGTACCAGGTACAAACAGTCAAAGGGTCTACTTCATCATCGCAGGTTAATGACACCATTTTACCTCTCACAAAAGAATTTCAACATTCTCCTATATTGTAATCTAACCCTTCCTATTTCGTCATGACTAAGGGAAATCACGTGAGCATCAAATACTTGAACAATCAACTTTTGCGTGACGTCAAAAAACCATCTATTCTTGCTGAGTTCAGTGTGGTAAGGACAAATATGAGGGCATCATAGTTTAATTGAAACCCAAGGGCTTAACAGTGCAAATGATTCCTACTACAATGTTATTTCAATATTGGTGATTAACATTTGTTTCTAGATGAAGGAGCTAAAACATGAGAACTTGGTACAGTTTTTTGGAGTGTGTAATGAACCCCCTAATGTCTGCATCATCATGCAATACTGCAAGAAAGGCAGCTTAAAGGTAATTTGTACATTTTTAATACGGCTTTATATATAACCTGCATTATATATTTTATAACTACAATATTAATTTTGACAGGAAAAGTCATCAAAGTGTTGTGTTTCCCCCCTAAATTTTAGGATATTCTCAGGAACAATGAAATTGACCTGGACTGGATGTTTAAACTATCCTTTGCCTATGACATTGTCAATGTAAGGAAAGATTAAGGACAGCTGTATTCACAGTATACATTGTTTTGTTTGTGACGTATAGAGGTGAGTTATATTTTGCTGCTAATTGAGTTATATTTTGCAGCATCATTTCTTGCTGTTCACTCACTTTAGGGTATGGAGTACCTACACAGGAGCAGTCTAAAGTCTCACGGCAATCTGAAGCCAACCACTTGTCTAGTGGACAGTCGGCTGCAGGTCAAACTTTCAGGCTTTGGACTATGGGAGTTCAAACATGGCACCAAACATAGACTGATCCCACTAGAGAATCCCAAATATGAAGGTACTTTTAATAACCTGGCTCAGTGGCATGGTAGTGCAATGGGTAGCATGGATGGACTGGTGTCCCCTCCATGATGTACAGTATACCCACCTTGTGCCCAGTGCTCTTGGGATGGGCTCTGGATCCACCGTGACCCTGCCCAGGATAAAGCAGTTTTGTTTTTTTAGAAAAGCATGCTTTTATGTTTTAGCTGCAAATATTTGCACACTTGAGGTGACTAGTATGTTATAATAATATACTAGTAATTAATATTAGTAATTAATGAATAGTAATGAATAGTTCATAGTAATTAATTAATAATGAATAAGAATACACAGTGTTAAGTGCTAAATGTTCATTTCAAGGTTTCATGTCACTGCAGAGCTGTACTGGATTGCTCCTGAGCTTTTGAGAGAAGTGCACCTTCCATTCAATGGCACTCAAAAAGCAGATGTGTTTAGCTTTGCAATAGTCATGCGAGAGTTAATCTACAGCACAGAAGTCGGACCCTACCATGATATACAGTTGGAGCCAAAAGGTAATAGTTATTTTTGTCTGATTTCTTGTACAAAATGGTGTTCAAGAGTAGTATCTTTCAAATATCTTGAATTGGAGATAGTGTTCTGCGGCTGAATGATAGTGATGCTCACTGATAATCATTCTATTCATTATGTCTTTGGTATTCAGAAATCATCAAGCAGCTCAGGGCACCTCTAGCAGGGGAGCCCCTCAGACCGACTCTGTCTCCTCAGATGTGTGATGAAGCTTTGATAACTCTTCTGAATGCATGCTGGAGTGAGAATCCTGACCAGAGACCCCCCTTTACCTCCATTAGGAGACGCTTACGCGAAATCAGCCCTGACAGGTACAAGCACATAGAATATACTGCATTCATTCATTGTACTCCCATAATCTCATGTAATAGATTTTAGCCTTATTGACAAATTTGATGGTAGCTTATTGGATAACTGAAAAATGATAAACTAATAAAATACTAAATAAATAAAATAATAAAAAAATTCTAATAAATAATATATAATATTAATATAATATAAAATACTAAATAATGAATAATAAATAATATATAATATTAATATAATATAAAATACTAAATAACAAATAATAAATAATATATCATATTAATATAATATAAAATAATAAATAACTAATAAAATAATTTAAAAATAATAATTTGCTTGGTTTTTAATGGTTTTTTTTCCCCCAATCAATTCTTAGCCATGCTAATATCTTGGACAATATGGTAAACAAGCTGGAAAGATATGCTACTCACCTAGAGGAATTGGTGGAGGAAAGGACCAATCAGCTCACTATAGAAAAGACTCGAGCTGATAAACTTCTCTCTAGTATGCTTCCGAGGTAAGGGAGACATATTTCAATTCTTTGTAGTGGTAAAGCTTTTTTCTTAAATAAACGACTAACTATATGCATAATCTAATTATTCTCTGCAGATACATAGCAGATCAGTTAATGGCAGGAAAAGCAGTGGAGCCCATGAGTTATGACATGGTGACCATTTTCTTCTCTGACATTGTGGGCTTCACTACCATGTGTTCAATCAGCTCAGCCCTGGAAGTAGTGACACTCCTCAATGACCTCTACAGCCTGTTTGATGAGATCATCAAACTGTATGATGTATATAAGGTACATAACACAAATCTGTAGCTGCTTATTCATGATATAATGAGAAATAATAGATTTGATAGAGAGGGGCGACACGGTGGCTCGGTGGGTAGCACCGTCACCTCACAGCAAGAAGGTCCTGGGTTCGATCATCGGGTGTGGCAGTCTGGGTCCTTTCTGTGTGGAGTCTGCATGTCTTCCCTGTGTCCGCGTGGGTTTTCTCCGGGTACTCCGGTTTCCTCCCACAATCCAAAGACATGCCCGTTAGGTTGATTGGCGTCTCCACAGTGGCCCTAGTGTGTGAGTCTGTGTGCGTGTGTGTGCCCTAAGATGGATTGGCGCCCTGTCTAGGGTTGTTCCTGCCTTGCGCCCTATGCTGCTGGCTAGGCACTGGCTCCCCCGTGACCCTGAAAAGGAATAAGCGGTCAAGAAAATGAATGAATGAATGAATGAGATTTGATAGAGAATGTGCACAGGTTCAATAGCAAGTGTTAAGCATGGAACGGTATACTGATCATGTTGACATAAAAAAAATGTACGAGGGACGCGGGTGTATTTTTTTCAATGCCATACTGATATTCAGTATACCGACACAATCTCGAGTGTGCTATTGCTTTTATACAACAGTTCTCCGAGCACCATTTATTAGTTAACAGTAATACAAAACAACAGATTATGATTGGTTCATTTCTTTTAATCATTTATTTGGCTCAACCAGCTTGAATACTTCTGCTAGACTGGGACAAGACTGTTGCCAAGCAACACATACACATTTTCCTCCACTCTAGCTTGCTTTACTTTGGGTAGGTCTACATGTTACCACATACATAAATTAATAATAAATGTAACAAATGAAATTTAATACATTTAACTCATGTTATTTCTGGAAATATGTTCATATTTACAGTAGAAAGGTTGTTACACTCTAAGATAGGTAATGATTGTTAATGTAGCCTAAATAATGGTTAATATAGCACAGATGTAAAAAGGAATGATACATGTATAGTTAAAATGTCCCATTGCTTTTATACTCTGAATCAGCACTCATGGAATGTGTCTTGTCCAGTCAGATCACTTGGTTGGCACTAACTGTTGTAGAATGATCATTATATTACAATGCTCTTTGTGTTAGGTGGAAACTATAGGAGATGCGTATATGGTGGCAAGTGGGCTGCCTATAAGCAATGGCATCAGTCATGTAGAAGAAATCTCGATTATGGCCCTCCATTTCCTCAGTGCCATTAAAAGATTCCAAATCAGACACTTGCCCAACGAGAAGCTGGCTCTACGGATTGGGATCAACTCTGGTATTCTGAACAATTACTGTTTAATTAATAAATTGTTGTTCCCCCCCCAAAAAAAACATTATGTTTATTAACATGTTTATTAACAGTAGTTGATATTGTGCTTGCCAACAGGTCCAGTGGTTGCTGGTGTTGTGGGAAGTACGATGCCCCGCTACTGTCTGTTTGGAGACACAGTGAATACTGCCTCTAGGATGGAGAGCAGCAGTCAGCGTAAGCACCAAAATCAAAAGCTTCTTAAACATTCATTCATTCATTCATTCCTTTTCAGGGTTACGGGGGAGCCAGTGCCTAGCCGGCCACATAGGGCGCAAGGCAGGAACAACCCTAGACAGGGCGCCAATCCATCGTA
>JAOVYV010000053.1:12482314-12496521 GCA_025674545.1 Hassar affinis
CCAGGACTGTTGAGCAGCTAGAATCCTACATCAGACAAGAATGGGACAACGTTCTTCTCCCAAACTCCAGCAACTGGGCTCCTCAATTCCCAGACATTTACAGGCTGTTGTTCAAAGAAGCAAGTGTGCTACACAATGTTAAACATGGCCCTGTCCCAACTCTTTTGAGATGTGTTGCTGCCGTGTAACACAAAATGACCTAATATTTTTCATGAAATGGTATAATGTCTCACTTTCAACATCTGATATGTGTTCTGTATTCTATTGTGAATAAAATATGGGTTTATGAGATTTGCAAATTATTCCATTCTGTTTTTATTTACATTTGACAATGGACAATGGATTATAGATTAAACTGTGACACACTTGTACAGAGAGAACGCAGAGAAGGGAAGTATATATCCGGGACTGTATTGATCCAGACTCAGAGGAGAGTGAAGATGAGCTACCACCCCTGAAGTCTTACCTGGACAAGGTACGACAGTTTCATGCTGACTCCATGGCTACTGTCTGTGTAGAAAATACCAGAGATACAGTTTGGGGAAATTCTAGAGAACAACAAAGGAAAACAGGTCAGTCATTTTACATCATGTCAATGCAAAAAAGCAGAAGTAATGCACATTCTGCATTACAGGAAAACAGATTTTGGATTTATGAGCTTATGAGCTTGGGTTATTTTGCTTGTTTCAACACAGAGTTATCAAATGGCAGTAAAATAGAATATATAGGACATGTTTACATAAATTGAAAATGAATCGCAAATAAAAATATCATTTTGTGCTATTTTGATCATTCTATTTAATCTAACAATATTAAACTCTCTTAGGGATGAATTACTAGAATTAAGCTAGTACACTATTGTCACTGAAGCCTGTAAGGTTTTAAAAAGGGATTCAGGAAGAAATTTTGTTCATTAATAACATGCTACTATATAAGTATATAGCAACTACATAAATATTGATAGTAATTTATCACAGAGGGTTAAACAAGTGCTCTTTTTGTCTGCCTGTTTATCTGACAAACTTAGCTGACTTCAATGAGATTGAGCTGTGTGTTGATGAACCAGAAGAGATGTTTGTTGATGACCCTGAAGACATTGTACAGTTGATGGATGGTGTGTCTGTAGATGGGCCTACATTAACGACTGTGTCTCAATGGATGGGTGAGAGTCCAACAATGATTTGGCACATTAATCATAACAGCAATGCTAAGGCAAGATGTGCTCTAGTGCTAGTGTTTGTATTTCATTTAAAATCTATTTCCTTTATCCTTAGATTTTACAATGGAGATGAAACAGGTACATATTAAATGTGTTCATTATGACCAGCATATGCAACCCTCTTCATTTATTTGAAGTTGAATATATATGTTTGGGAAATGCATGTTTGACTATCATCATAATTGTAATGAAAATATGATGTTAAATTGTAAAAAGGCTGGATAACTTGATCTCTTTTGGAAGCTAGAGTTTCAGAAGAACAGGAAATCCTTATCAGTTCCTTCTAGTTTAAGTACGTCATGGACTGGCCTTAAATAATAGTCCACAGAAATTTGCAGAATTGTATTGAATGTTGTGTAGTGTTTGCCAGTTCTTTGCTTCGAATTTGTTATATCCTTCACAGACTTATTCGCAGACTTTAATGAATTTAATGGACTTTAATGAATTGTCAATTAACTCACAGCTCTATGGGCTCTGTAGGTTTTAAGATGGAGAGCTTGCGGTCTTTCTTTGGACCAGTGCAGGGAGAATGTCACACACTCAGTCAACTCTCCTGAAGAACATGTTGGCACCCTTCTGACGTATAAGCAGGGACAAGAAGATATTATATTTTAATTATCTAACATAAAAGTAGTTAATTCTTAACATATTCATGTACACACTAATAGATAAATGCACACAAGTCTACATGTACAAATGCAAATACCCCTTTCCTGCATTTCCTTTTTTGTCTTTCACCCCCACTTCTCCCCCTCCCTTCCTCTCTGTCTTTCTTTTTTTATCTACACAACATCACGTTCAAGAAATCCCCCCACACTCATGACTGTCTGTTATGCCATTTCCAGGAGAATACACTTGTAAAGATTGATGACTTTACAATCCATTGTCTCTTTACCAATCTGGCTGAACATCACTTTGAGGTGAACATTTGATATTTATTAAACTTGTGAATTTATAAAACTTGTGTTATGAATTTTATGATTACATGGGCAGTAGTGCATAAAATCACAAATCCAGGGATTTCTTTGGGGTTCTTCACTTTCTCTCCACCAGAACAAACAAGCCAGTAGAGACATTATATTTTTATTTTAACTAATTAATTATGACTGTCTGGCTGTATATCAAGATCCTTGAGATTTGCATCATTGTAATTGAACTCTGTATGAATCCTTAATGCTCCCGGTTTTAACCAAAACAAAACAAAACTAATTTCTACTTTGTTCTGTTCATAGAATAGCTAAACTTTTATGTGTTATGCTTGTAACCAAAGCTATTATACTGCATTGCAGAAGAATGGTTTATAATGAATAATTATTGATTATTAATTAATAATAATATATAATTAATATATTAATAGTATTTACAGAATATTGCATTTTATGAAGGTAATACTTAAACAAGGATGTGTATTACAGTGAGCTTATCATGGTTAAGGAGGTAGCCTCTCTGCTTCAACTCATTCATGATTGGAACACGCGCCCTCTTGTGGGTAAATTCCTTTACTGTAATATTAATATTCATCAGTTCCGAAGAAGAAACATTGCTGCTTTAATGCTACTGCATGTTAATTTTTTTTCCACAACATGAGTCAACATTACCAGTAACTGCCACAAACTTCCTTTCACTTTAGTTTCATAACACAAAACCATGAGGTATTAACTTCTCATACATTACATGGTAGAGTATATGATATGGATGTCTTACACAAAAGGTTGACACAAAAAAAAAAAAATGACTCATAAAAAAAAAAAAACGGGCGGGCTTCCAACAACGAAGAGACATTTTTTTTCCCAAACTGCAACTTCAGTCATCGCATTCTCAGCCATGGTAAGTGTGTTTGTGATGTTTAAGCTTCCTTTTTATTATTTATTCAAATTATTACTATTTATGTTTTTCGGAAATCAGCTTAAAAAAAATACTGTTGTCTTTACTGATATTTGGGGCTGAAACATGTGTACTAATCATGTCATGTTAGCTTTCTAGGGATGTATGATAAACACATATAGTATAGGTACATTTGCAGTAGCCATAACAGATGATTAAAGATTATATTACATAAAATATTTCTTAACATTGCAGATGCTGGAAATCTTCATGTTGGTGCTGACTTTCCTTTATACTGGCAGTGTTCAACAAGGTAAAAATTTATCTCCATAAGTAAAGTTTATTAAAGCATATTATGAGATCTTTGAACTACTGCAAGTAATCCCACAGTAAAAGAGTCTTGTTTTCGATTAGGATTTGTAGGGTTGTGGTAATTAAGATCAGTCTTGCAATTTTACTTGGTTTTGTCTTGGTTGTGACCTGTGATGTAGAGCTTAACATCATTTTCTTGAACACTGTGCTTTGTGATGCTTCTGTTACAGTACAAAATGTCAATGTATATTTATAGAGAGTCTTTTTTATCTATACAGAGTCTTTTTACCAAAAATAATTTATGTTAGTTGATTCAAGAGAAATTTTGTGTTAGGTTAAGATGACACTAAAACCAGCAAATTAATACATGTGAGTTTTGAGTGTCTGTTCTCAGTCTTGACATGCGCTTAATGTGGACATGGTATAGATCTTGACTCTGTCTCAGCTAAGGTGGTCTTGGGCCAAAAACCTGATTTAGATACCTAATGTTCTAGGTAGGGTGACGCGGTGGCTCAGTGGGTAGCACCGTCGCCTCACAGCAAGAAGGTCCTGGTTTTGATCCCTGGGTGGGTCCTTTCTCTGTGGAGTCTACATGTCCTCCCCGTGTCCGCATGGGTTTACTCCGGGTATTCCGGATTCCTCACACAGTCCAAAATCATGCACGTTAGGTTGATTGGTGTCTCTAAAGTGGCCCTAGTGCATGAGTGTGTGTGGATGGATTGGCGCCCTGTCTAGGGTTGTTCTTACCTTACGCCCTAAGCTGCCGGCTAGGCACCGGCTCTCCCGTGACCCTGAAATAGGAATAAGCGGTTAAGAAAATGAATGAATGTTCTAGGTTTAAGATGTACTGGGTACTTTACAGATCAGTAATTTCTCCCCCTTCTGTTGACAGATGACTGCATATACAAAGTAATGACTATAGGAAAGAAAGATATTTCATGCTTCAGTAAAATGAAGCAAGAAATACCATGTGGTAAAGACCATCCGAACTGCATAACTGAACAAAGCGATGAACTGATGTGCATCAAATGGTCTGGTGTTGATCTGACATGCATAGATGGTGATCTTAATAAAGTCTCAATTGGTAGGTACCCTGTCACAAACATTTAAACTGTCTATACATTTAGTTCATTTTGGTATACCTCGAATATGAAAAGGAAACTCTTTCATGGCAAATATATATAAATCCTTAACAATTATTATGTATTTTAACAATTATTATTTACGCTTTACAGAGAATCAAACCTGTGCCAAAAATCAAGAAAGTGAGTTAAATCTTTTTTGATAGATTTTTGTCATACAATGTATGGTCATTTAATATGACTATTAATAGTAAATCACATTTTAGGTTTAGACTGCACAGGAGAGTTCCCAAACAGAATTGCCACCACATCAGTAGTGAACAAGGCATCAGTAGTGAACATATATTGGGGAGGTATGGAAGTCAGTTCTTGAACTGTAATAATTTCTCGACTAAACTAATTTATACTTCAAAAGAACAATTCTTCTGTGCTTTCTTTCAGGTCTACTCATTCCACTATTAGTAATATTCAGTGTGGCAATGTGGAGTTTGGGATGCGATCAGAGACTAATGTTACCTGATGTTTCAGAGTGCTTTTGTCATGTTAGCATTAGCTAACCCTGCTAGTATGTTCCTATAACAAGATGATATACACTTCATATAATTAGCCATGGGTGACACGGTGGCTTGGTGGGTAGCACCATTGCCTCACAGCAAGAAGGTCCCGGGTTCAATCCCCGGGTGGGGCGGTCTGGGTCCTTTCTGTGTAGAGTCTGTATGTCCTCCCTGTGTCTGTGTGGGTTTACTCCAGGTTGATTGGTGTCTCTAAAGTGGCCCTAGTGCGTGTGTGCGTGAGAGTGTGTGTGTGTGTGTGTGTGTGTGTGTGTGCCCTATGATGGATTGGTGCCCTGTCTAGGGTTGTTCGTGCCTTGCGCCCTATGCTGCCGGCTATCTGAAAAGGAATAAGCGGTCAAGAAAATGAATGAATAAATGAATAATTAGCCATCGTTTCTATTGATTGTGCTCCCTTTACTGACCTTAAGTTCAAAGCTGGTAAAACTAACTTCACAAACCAGATACTGAAAGCTGAGGCCAGTGAAGCTGGTGATTATAGGATATTTTTGAACAGACATCTCAACAAAAGCCTTAAGAAAGGCTAACAGAAGACCCAGCGCCACCCAACACACAACTTTAGCATGAAATGCAAATTATTTGCTGATAAAACATGCTAACTTAGCCTCTGTGTCATGCTTTCAGTATAAAAATTACAGTTCTTACAGTCTTTGGGTTGGACAAATGCGGCTGTTTCCAATATTGGGTGGGACACGTCCCTCCCAACCCCCCTGTTCCTACCCCAATGCACTTGTCACATCTCTGTCAGCTACTGCTCACCATCAACCACAGGACTCCACTTCTCAGGATCGTTCGTGGCCATCCAACATGGCAGCTGCTCATCACACAACATCACTTCATAGTTCCTGCTCTCCTGAAAACTACCTCAATACACCTGCTTCTAATCACCTGCTTTTATTCCCCAATATAGGATTTACATATATATATATATACACACACACAGCAAAGTGTCACTCAGTGTTTTTGTGCCTGATGTACCAAGCCTTGTCTACTTCCTGTCTGCTCTCCCGTTATTGACCTTTCCACATTCTTGTTTTGTGCTAACTTGAACATCCTGTTGGTCGATCTCCAGATTTTTGCCTTTATCTCTATTCTGATTTTTGGATGCTGTATAAAGTGTTTTATCCATGATTATAGGATTGTAGGTACAGTTATGAATGTCTTCAAAGTGCATTTGCAAATGCAGTTCTTAATGAAAATAATGGTAACACAGTCGCAAGCTTATTTTAGTAAAGTATCTTTTGAGGTATCTTGCTTTCAATGGGCTGAAATATTTTCATTTTTATTTCTATCACATTGTCATCATCATTGGAGTGGCAGCACCTTCCATGTCTAGTACAAAGAAATAGAGGCATATATTCAGTGACCAAAACCATGTTTAATTTTTAAATAAATAACAAATTGTTTATGTAAAAGAAGAAAGAAATTGCATTATGTCACTGGTGGCTGAAAGTCTCGAATGTGTGAAAACCTTTCAGTTGCAATTCTCAGTGTGTTTGCAGAGGCAGAATTAAGCTGGAAAATTCCACATGCTAGAGTTAGAGCTAGAATATTAACTTCATGGGTATGTTTTACATCCCCCTAGAATTCTACACCTTTGTAACAAATTCCATAATGAGATTAATTCATTTTATTTCCTTTTTACATACATTATTATGTCAAGAACTACAAAACATTTCAGGTGAAGCACTTTATATCATTGTGTCTGCAACTGCTTGTACTTTAGTAGATTGCTTTACATTAAAGCCTCTGCCAAATGTCTAACTGTAAATCTAAATCTTGCTTTGAGACAATAGAACCCTGGTTCAGAAAAATATCACAGTTAAGAACATGTTGACTCAGGCTTTTGTTTGCCTAAAGAACATTAAATGTTGCAAGGCTGAAGGTATTCACTGGCTTTTATAACATGGATTTGACAGCACTCTAAAATGGCAAGTTAAAGGGAACCCAATTTGAGTCATTTCTACAGTATAATCCTGTACTATGTCAGTAAAAAACAGTGTACACACTGGGTTACATTTATTTAACTCACATTTTTGGGTTGTTCAGCTCATTCATTTACATTCATGTCCTAAATATGGATTTTGAAAACATTTACATTAGAAAATCCATTTAAAAGTCATCTCCAATGCACTTTGTCATAAATGTATTTTGCTAAATCGTTTAACACTTTTCAACACTTAAAAATAATTGAATATATAATTAATATATAATACCTGAACAGAAGTAAAGATTCTTGAAGATGAACTTATGCAGTTATATAGTCGTGAAGATGCAGCATTACTAATCAGGAAATCCCCAACTTTTTATAGCTGTTCCTGTTGTATTCTAACACAGACATGTCTAAACATGTGTAAACCTGTCTGTGTTATGACCTTCAGTTATGTTCAGAGATGGTGATGGGGCAGTGGTAGCTCAGTGGTTAAGACATTGGACTACTGAAGTAAACGTGATGGTCCAGTTTAAAATTTGGAGTCCTTTCCAGAATGTGTGCACAGTGTTTTCCTCAAAGGGGTGTATTTTAGTTGTAGATAGATGGGTCTTGACCTGAGGAGCCATTCCAATGCTAGCTAATATGTTAGCCCATGATTTCACAGTCTTAGCAGTGAGCATGTACTGTAGGTCCTTGCATTTTTAATTCAATATTTCTAGCTGGTAAAATGGCTAACTATGTGGTGATGGCTAGCTTTTTTCATTATGACAAAGAGGAAAAAACAGCTTTAACTTTACATAACCCATGATCATCTGAGATGGTATGGAAAGAGTTTGTGGTGAGCAGGGTTGGGGATAGCAATGGGTTCAATGTCAGTCCCTTCTATCTGTCTTTGTGTATTCTGAAATGCCATCATCATTTTTTTAGCACATATGAACTTTCATCTTAATTCCTTTGTGTGATTGCTGAATCTTTGTGGGGGCAACATTTGTCAACGGGTGAAAGGTTAAAAAGTGAGATTTATACTCAGGGGCTGTGTGCAATCAAGCCTATCTGTGTTTAAACATTTGACTCTTTAATCCTTTGACTGGCCTAATTCAGCTATGGAATTAAGCAGGCTTAGTTTTTTTAGTAATTGGAATATGGTGCGTGTTAACTGAGTATGCCTTGAGTAATAGTAAATTATGGTAAAGACATTGTCGGATATTTGCAGTAATAATGGAAACTAGGAACATTGTATGTTCTGTTCTTGGAAAGTGTCTGCTCAGTGTGTGTTCAGTCCTAGATATAGGAGGTGACAAGTTAGTCCAGGTGTAATGGACACACACACACACATACAGACAGTTACAGCTCTTAAATGGCTAGGATGATTGACAGATGCTCCTGGGGGTTAAGGACATTGCGTTGAGGGGGAAGTCCTCCAGGAATCTCAGCACTGCTTCCCAAAAGACACTAGAAAAAGCGTAACCTCTGGCCTTCCCGCTATGTTTACCCAAAGTTAATGAATGAACCAGTGTTGATGTAGATACACAAAAAGGGAATGAAAAATATTCCTTCTCTGTCTTTCTTGCTCTCACTGCTTTCTATTTCGCCTCCTGTCAGTGGTGGAGACATACCAGAGATCAGCAATAAGTAAAAAAAAAAAAAAATGCTGCCTTGGCACAGCCTGACAGAGAACAATGCACAGCAAAAGGTTAAATCAGCTTCCAAAGTAAAATATACAAGACACACCACAGGCAGGCTACTTTTGTTGCTCACACATTATCACATATTTGTCATGTCAATAAAATAACTATCACATACATGAGGAAACATGGTGAGGAAACCTCAAACATGAAAGATAGAGAAGGAGGGGCAAGTTAGCCTTACTTTCTCCTGTATATGTGTGTGAGGGAGGAGACAGACCGGATGAGTGGAATGAGAAAAGGAGGGACAGGGAGAGGGAAAGAGCGAGTGAGGGAGAGGAAACCGCTCTCTGTTTGTGGAGCAGAACAGGACCATGTTGTCAAGCAGTTCTCTAGTTTGGATTGGAGCACTGCTCCTGGGGCTTGGGGCTCTGAAGACTAGGGCTGTTGAATTCCAACACCATGGGTACGAGGAGATGGTGCGCACTCTGTTCTCCGTCCAGAGCCAATGCCCCTACATCACCCGCATCTACAGCATTGGCCGCAGTGTGGAGGGACGCCACCTTTATGTCCTGGAGTTCAGTGATAATCCAGGCATCCACGAAGCATGTGAGTGTCTTTACCTTCTTTTGAGTCAGTTTTAATCTTAAATCTCTTTTCCAAGATTCCCAACAATGTCTGGAGAAATTATAGCTAATGAAGTACAGTTGCCAGATGATAAGCTCTGGTAGGGATGTTTTCTAAAAGGTGATGGTGCACAATGCAATTGAGCCAGTCAGCGAAAAATTGAATTAAAATGCACTGAAAATAGAAAGTCTGTTTAGTTTTGAATCTGACACTTGTAATGTAATTTCATCTACTCCATGTTGATCAGATAATGTAGGCTTCTGATTTAAAATCTAAACTGACCTGATGGCTCTGTGTTGCTCAGCTGTTAAAAGAAAATAAAAGGTCTTTCCACATCTAAGGTACACAGAAATGGCCTGTGTGCAAAGAGCACATACAATTTACACAAATCAAGCAAGACATGCCGTGAATGCTGTTAACGTTCTAATGTGCAAAAGACTGGGGACAACAATGTGTCAACAATGTGTTGGTAGAACCATATGAGACACTTTTTGGCTCTACACTGTTGAGTTAACAAAGACATGCTAGCCACAAATATTGTGTGAGTGGCTTAAGCCTGAGTCAGGAGGGCTTTTTTTTGCTGATGTATGGGCTTCCTTCAGTAGAATTGGAGGATGTATGCATGTTCCACAATAAGGTGAAAAGCACAAAAACAGGAACCTCGCCAGCAGTCCAGGCTGTGACTCCACTTGTCAGTTTATGATCAACATTGTGATTATATTAAGCAGTGATTATATACATATATATACAAGAAAGATTGTGGGATCTTAGATATTGTCTTAGATGATGAATTGCTGAGGTAGAAAGAGGTACTAATTCAGTCAAGGTTGTTCACACACTCCCAGTAATCCAATCATTATGTAATTAACAACCGTTAATTATGCAGCCTGTCTTATTCACATTGCCAATTAGATTTGATCTTCGCTAAAACAGAACCCTTTTAGGGAAAATAATTCTTTGAAATGCAGATTATCTTGATTGTGAAATTACAACTAGGCAAAATAAAAACCTATGGTACACTCAAGAAGAAAACTAGTGGTAGCTTGTAAACAGATTTCAGCACAGTGTGTTTCTATTCACAAGTGTCATTTAGTTATGTAAGGCATTGCTGGAAATCTAATTTCACGTGCAACCCTTAGTTTTTCTACAGCGAAGCACAAATTAGAGCTCAGCCTTCCATCCACTTATGTGCCCTTTGCAGATGTGGCTACATGCTCTTCTGACTTCCTGACAGTGGTCACTTGACATGTGTTTTCTAGTGGAGCCAGAGTTCAAGTATGTGGGGAATATGCACGGGAACGAGGTGCTGGGCCGGGAGCTGCTCATCCACCTCTCTCATTTCTTGTGTGAAGAGTACCAAGCAGGGAACCAGCGGATTACAGAGCTCATCCACAACACACGCATTCACATTCTGCCCTCCATGAATCCAGATGGCTACGAAGTGGCAGCTAGACAGGTAGTAAAGCGATGCTTATGAAAAAAATTCTTTTCATATGCATATACCCTCAAAGTAAGAAAGACAAAGTCTCACCCATCAAGGGTGTTTAATAAAGTCAGTATGTGCAGATGTCTAGGCTTGTGCATTACAAAACATGACTGCTCCTGCATGAATAGCCAGATTGCAAGTACAGTTTATTTCAGGCAACAACAACCTCAAACAGGATATGAATAACATTTCACACTTCACAAATCAACTGCGCTGTACAAAAAATATATCACAATGGCAGATCACACTGATTCTCCAAATGCACTTCACTTTTCTTTGTACCTATAGTCATTTAGCAAGCAGAGTGTAATATATATCCTTTAAAAATGATTTGTCTGGTTTCCAGGGTCCAGAATTCAATGGTTACCTGGTGGGCCGTGGGAATTCCAGAGACGTGGACCTAAATCGCAATTTCCCTGACCTGAATGCCCTCCTGTATTACAATGAAAAGAACAATGGTCAGAATCACCATTTGCCCCTTCCAGACAACTGGGAACACCAGGTGGGTAGCACAACTACCCAACTATGCATACCAAGATAACTTACCAAGATACCCGAGATAACATGTATGGCTCAACCAATAAAAGAAAACAATTATTCTCATTTGAGAAACTCAAAACATCTGAAACAAGATAGCAACTCCTACGACTCCCTGTGCTGTGGGTTGTTTTACTTTGATATCTGTCACAATCTTCCACAAATTTGCTTAAAAAGGGGTTAAATGCTACATAAGGCATGTGCTACATCAACCCACAGGCAGTAGTGGAAAGAAACTAAGTACATTTTCTAAAGTATAGTACTCATGCAGACTTTTGAGGTATGTGTACTTTATTAAAGTATTTCCATTTCATGCTCTCATACTTCCACTTTCCACTTCCATTTCAGTGGGAGATATTGTACTTTCTATACCGCTACATTTCTTTGACAGTTTTAGCTACTAGTTACTATTAAGATGAAGATTTTACACAATGGATAATATAACAAGTTTTTAAAATACAACACAACAAAGTTAAATAATTATTAAAGAGTAGTTTCCAAGCTTTTTGGCTTCTGGTGTCTTAGAAAAGGCAGTGTGTAGTCGGTTCACATTTCAGATGTTAACAGCTCCAACAAATAGTGATTTTTTTAAACATCTCACATGGTATATTTCAATAAATGTTTAAATGATTCAAAAATCAAAACTAAACCCTGAAAACAGATTTGTGTCAGAACTTTTGTAGGTACTCTTTTACTCTGCTATTAATCCTCTCATGATTTCTCAGTTGTATCTGGTGTCCCTGTGTATAAAACTGTAGCAGCTACAGCAGTAACAAGCTCCTTACGCACTGATGTTTCAGTATTAATCACCTAATGATCTCAGAATAGATCAGTCAAAGGGACCAAACCAGTACCTTTACTTTAATTCTTTAACTACATTTTGCTACTATGACTTATGCACCTTTACTTAAGTAGAATTTTTCATAGAATCAAACTATTTTTTAAATAGCTGTATTGGTACTTAAATGATCTGAATACTTCTTCCACCACTGCCCGCAGTGCACAACATATTGTTGTTTTATCAGTATAAGCTATCCATCACTCACTACATCATTATCAATCCAAGGTCTTACAGCACTAGTCTGGCCTGTATCAGACACTGACAATTCAACCTTTCAGCATTGTGTTTTTTTTAAACAAGCAGACACTGGAAGGAAACTTTTTCATCCAGATCAGTTCCCGAATGGTGTACTGTTACTTTTCAGTTAAACCACTGGGTAGTTAATGTGAAAGCATTTGGCTTAGGTCAGTGGGGGATTAAAAACAACAATGAATCTTACATAGTGTGAAACTCAAAACAGACTGCAGCTCAGCTTAATGATTTTAAAAACAGGGCACAGCTAATCTTTTCTTATTTGAATAGTATTGATGCAAGGACATCTTAATTTAACACATTTGTCTAAATGAGAACTCCAGATTGAAACTTTAAAATTGCACATGAGGAAATAATATTTTAGATAAGCGCTAAGGGTGATTGGCAACATCTCTGACATTATTGCATACCGTAAATCCTTTAACCCACATATCACACAGTGCCTGGAAGGGCTTTTTCCCCTGAAAGCAAGCTCTCTGCTGACAGCTGAGGTCACTTAGAAGCCTAAATCCATATATCACAAATATGATCTTTCCCCAAACAGGGTTTAGATGGAGTTAATATCCAAGCATTCATCTGCAAGGTCAACAGACTGTGGTGCCGAACTGATCTGACCCAAAGCAATTAATGTAGCCATTTGTTTATTTTCCTTGTTGCTTTAATGGGATGGATGTATTATGACATGTTTGATGGCCCAGATAACTTTCCACTGACAAAGTTAACCATTTCTCCCAGGGACAGTGTATGAAATCATGCTGTGTGATAAGTAAGTGTAGAGTACATTAACATACCCAGTTTTCTTCCTGTGCTCTTTCGGGCTCCAGGTTGAACCAGAGACTCTTGCAGTCATTAGATGGATGCAAAGTTATAACTTTGTTCTATCAGCAAATCTGCATGGAGGTGCAGTGGTGGCAAACTACCCTTTTGACAAATCCAGAGAAGCCCGTATAAGAGGCAGGTCTACATATTCTGCCACTCCAGATGACAAGCTCTTCAAACATGTATGTAATAATTCAAACAAGTAAATGCTTATGAGTTGCTCAATTAAAAATTACTTCATTTGTTTAATATATTGTGTGTGTCTGTGTGTGTATGCAGTTGGCAAAGACTTACTCCTATGCTCACAGCTGGATGCATAGAGGCTATAACTGTGGAGACTACTTTGAGGAAGGGATTACCAATGGAGCCAGCTGGTACACTCTATCCAAGGGTCAGGGGATGCCTTTATTTGATTATATCTTGCCTAAAATGACCAAATATTTTAACTTAAGTACTCAAATCAATGCAAGGCCAGAACTGAATTCTTTACAGGGAATGAATATATATGATTAATCATCAGCATTTTGTGTTTGTAGGCATGCAGGACTTTAACTACCTCTACACAAACTGCTTTGAGATCACTCTGGAGTTGAGCTGTGATAAATTTCCCCCAGCAAGCTCTTTGGCCAGAGAATGGCTGGCCAACAGGGAGGCTCTGGTGTCCTACCTGGAACAGGTGAGTCCCCCTTCCCAGAACCTGGGTCACATCTGACTTCACCGAAACACTTAGAGGTTTAACTTCCTGGGGAAAGCATACACCTGGATAAAGTGCATTGTGTCCATAATGAAATGGGAAATTAAAGGACAGTATTTTAGAAGAAAGTGAGAGTGGGATGGACAACAACCCAGTGTTGCACCATTGCATTAGTATGTAACCAACCTGCCTCTTTGGACTGTGAACAGGCTATGGGTAAAAAGGTTTTCAACATAGTCACAGTAATACTATTCATTGTTAGCATAGAACACAATATGGATGGAAACATTTACCACTAATGTCTAGGATATATATATATATATACACTCCTGATCAAAATCTTAAGACCAGCTAAAAAATTGGAAGAATTTGCATTTTGCACCA
>JAOVYV010000053.1:12522455-12535608 GCA_025674545.1 Hassar affinis
GCCGGCTGGGCACCGGCTTCCCCGTGACCCCGTAACTGGGAATAAGCGGTACAGATAATGACTGACTGACTGACTGACTAAATCTTAATTAGTTATCAACTGCTTTTAGCAAGACTGCGTGAGCATATTACTGAGGTGCGGAATTACAAACGTTTCACACATATATACAGTATGAGGGCTCCCTTGTTTTCCCTTTCATAAGGGTAAAGATCATATCAGTGTTGTCAGGGCGGTGTGAACGCCATGGCCCAACCAGGGGTCCGCCGCCGACTTTGGAGCTCTTTCTTCCAGCCTGTGCTGCGTCTCACAGCCCTTCTTAGCCATGTTCTGTGGAGCAGGGTCACACGTGTGCCAGGTAGGACTATGGTAGATTAGGAAAATGTTCTAAAGGTTCTGCCATATTTATTTTCTTTTTAATTCTGAATTGAGCTTTGAGATTTATTTTGTTGTAATAGTACTTGGTTACAGTATAGGCTGCTTTTTTTCTTCACTTTTTCTGTAGAGTGCATGTTGGGTTGTATCTGAGTGTATCACGTGCACATGTGAATTGTTTTTACACAGCTGTATAAACACTTCGTTTGATAAGTGTAACTTATGCTGCCTATCCCAACCTGGTTACACAAACTGCAGCTATTTAATAGAAGTCTTAAGTTTTAAATAGAATTTAAGTTTTATTACGTTCTCTTCCTCATACTGATTTAGTAATATGATTTTAAAGTGAAGATAATAGTTATAGGACTTATTTATAACAGTCTCTTGTGCTTTTTATTTACTAATATGTTATGAATAATTGTGTTAGCTGACAGGTTTCTCTTTCCTGTCAGTAAGTGTGAGTATCAGTATTTTTCATGTCGTATCAGGGTGTGTTTCTTTGCGAGGGAGGGACAGTAATGAATGCTTTTTGTTCAAGTACAAAGTGGGAGTGTTCATAGATCCTCATCTAAATTCTTGAAATGGTAATAGAAAAATAGTTGAAGTAGGTGAATGAATGAAGGAGAGAAAACTAAAAGAAAAACAAAAAGGTACAATAGATGGATAATGAGCATGGATAATGGGGAAAAGAAGTTTAATAGTTCATGAAAACATTCCATGGCAAGGTATGTGGGGGAGCAGAAGGACAGCAGACACAGGAGGAGGGGCGTACATGGAGAGGAAACTTGGAACAAAAAAGTAGCCAGAGTTAAATCAAATGCTTTTGTGTGTGTGTATGTGGCTGTGATCAACTCCAGCTACCTCCTCCACGCTTTTGCCGTTTACTTGGAACTTGTTAGGTCAATAGCAAAATGCAAATGCTTATCATGCTTCTGATCTCCAACTCCCATCTTTTCTGTTCCTATCGTACAACACCCCTTTCAGTTCAATAGAGGCCTCTTTAACCAGCACTGAGAAACATGCCTTTGTGAAACCCAAGAGAACCTCGTTAATGACATCTCCTTAGCTACTGATGTGTTCGGCTGCTTTGTGCTTTTTGTGAACAATCAGCGGTAATTATAATGCATATGCAAGGCTTAATTTGAGGGATAATTCCAGGATAATCATAGTTAAACCTCTCATAATTGTACATGGACTGTTTCTTCAAGGATTTACACATGCTGTCTTTTCTCTTGGCCCAATGCCTGTCTGTCCTTGAACATTTTGTTAGAAAGTTTGAAACTGTAGAAAAACGAGATCTTATGTGAGCTCTTATCTACTTCATATATTCATTGGTACAGTTATAGCATTGCATGCTTGTAAGAAAAGAAACAGGGAAGAATGTGTATTGTGTTACTCTGAAAGGGCCATCTATATGTAAATAAATGGTTGTCTACCTTTCATTACACAGCAGGAATGCTGCACCTGACCTCCCTGAACTGAGTTTCGGTAAAATAAGATCCTCAGTGCTGATTATACATCTTAAGTTTAAGAGAACAACACAAACCTTCTATATTTTCCAGCTTGAAATGTTTCTTTTGTGTTTGTTACCTTTAAGAACCTGTAGTATAGCACATACACATATCCTCTTTTATTTGCTCAGACTAAGTACATGCTTCCTACCTTTTAATTTGTTATCCACAAGTTTCTTTTCTGTAGATTCTGTAGATTGCAACATCTTAAAAAATAAATTTCTAATACTTACGCCTCGGATTGGTTCAAAAGCAGGGAATATTCTATACTTGAGGACATGAATAGCTGTTTTTCCCCCTCTTACACTAAAACATGCCACAGATCAGGACAGCCCTCAACAATAGCCCATTGTGAAGTGCACAGGGACTTTAAACCACACAGTAGTCGCTGAAATAATCAGCCTGTGTCCAGACTTTCCCAGGTCATCCCACTGAAACATGAACGCTTTTAAAAAATCATGGGAAAGTTTTATAAAATCATGGCAATCATGCAAATGTGGGTCAGACAATTATCTGTGTGCTGCGTTCACTCCATTGAGCACTTAGTGAAAAGGTTATGCTAATCGAGTCTAAACAGAACATAATGGCATCCTGCTTGATAAAAGCTGAATGTGTAAAATAGCTTCAACTCAGTGATTCATACTTATTAAACATCTGTTAAACATGTAATATGGCTATAAGGTAAAGTACAATAGAAATTTAGGATTAAACCTAAGGATAAAAAAATTGCATGGTCCTAAGAAGTGAAAGGCACAAT
Organism: Hassar affinis; assembly: GCA_025674545.1. Taxonomy (NCBI): domain Eukaryota; kingdom Metazoa; phylum Chordata; class Actinopteri; order Siluriformes; family Doradidae; genus Hassar; species Hassar affinis. The sequence continues at coordinate 12,525,096 of JAOVYV010000053.1, forward strand.
TCTGTCTGAAAATGTCAAGTCTGAAAACACATCACAGAAGTTTGTGCAGAAAAAGAGTGAGCCTCTCTCTGGTGTGAGGGCATTTCTGTGAAGGACAGCCTTTGTTTTTCTGCAAACAGAGACTCGCAGCCAATCACAGTGTACTTGTAATCCACCACTCATGTGACTACACTGAATAATTAACCTTCGTTCCTCCCTCTTTGCTCCCCCCTTTTTCTTTCGTCTTCTGCCTACTTCCTATTGGCTAGAAAGATAGAGGGAGTGAAGGACTGAGTTTCTCACAACTCAGCCAGACAGTCCAGCTCTAGCAGCTGTGGGAAACTGAGAGTTAGGGAAAGAGAGAGTGAGCGTTTGGCCGTGACCATGTCTGACAGGTGGATTCCTGTCTCTATGGATGTAAACAGCGACTATTGGAGGAGGTAACACAGCTGGTTTTGGTGAAGCAGTGATTCTTCCAGACAGAATGAACGGACAAATGGCACTAGGGCACCCCATGATGTTTGCCCCAGTTGCCTGGGATTTCAGCAGAGCTCCTCCTCGGAGAGGAAAAAGTGTGGAAGAGTTGGTGAGTGATAGCTGGGAGAGGGAGAGGTACATCCAAATGCATATGCACTTTCAGCAGCAGCTACAGCAGCCACAGCAGCCAGTAATATACCCACAGGATTTTGGGCCTGCACCGGGCTATGTGGAAAACCATGCCTACCTCAAACAAGCCAGTGGTATGCACCAAACATGCTGGGAATATGAGGACTGTGACAAGATCACACACAGAGATGATCATTCACAAGAGAGGAACCAGTACTTCTACCAAACACCTGAGGCTGTGTTTCAGGAACCCAGGAGGCCACAGAACTGGACTGGGAACCATTGCTTTTATGAGCCTAAAGATGATGTGAACTTTATTGACCACAGAGGGAATAAGGACCATATCCAGAGCCCACAAACAAAGGAATATCCTAACCATGTAAATCGGAACAGCCATAACTATTGGAATGAGGATGAGTATTATGATGGGCGGGAGCGCTATAGCAGAAGGGATCAAAATGCGTACCATGCCCGAGACAAAAGGGATTATTATGATAAAAAGAGAGAACCGAATTACAGAGAAAGGGACCGTTATGATCGTAGAGACGTGGATCATAGAGAGAAGGATACATATGACCGATATGACGAGAAAGACTTGGATAATTATGACCATTGTTACCACAAGGACAGCAGGCGAAGGGATTTCTATGACACTAGACAAAGACATAAATATGCATATAGGGATACAGGAAACTGTGACCGTAGAGAAAAAGAGTTCAGAGATCATAGAGATATGGATCACTATGATCGTAAACAGAAGGACCAGTATGACCGCAGGAGAGTTGACCGATATTACAATAGAGAGAGTGAGCAAGACCAAAAGAAATTCAACCGCTATGAGTATAGAGAGAAAGACAGCAATGATCAAAGAGACATTGACCAGTATGAGCAAAGAAAAGGGTATCACTCAAAATACAGGGAAAAAGATACTGATGATCATAGAAAAGTAGACCACTATAAACGCAGAGAAAGTCCAGATGCTGAATATAAAGAAAGAGACCACTATGCTTGGCAGGATGATGCCCACTTTGACCTTAAGGACAAGGATACATATGACTCTAGGAAAGATGCCAGGTACAAACTCAAAGAGAAAGTCCAATATGATCGTAGAGAAAAGGGTCACTATGAATACATGGAACAAGGTCTTTGTGAGCAAAGGCAAAGAGACAGCTGGAGGGAAAAGGACCACTACCAGCTCCGAGATGCTGATCGCTATTATTATAGAAACAAGGGTAACAGAGACCATAGATCTGATGACTGCTATGATGATGAGGTAAAAGACTGTTTTGAGGACAGAGAATGGGAGGAGGGTCAGTATGAGCAGAAAAGCAGGAGCTACAGCAGAGTTTCCACAGAGGGGTACAGCAGTGACTATGATAGTAGGAAAAACATTAAGGAGTGGGAAAAGGATGTTTACCACACACAAACACTTGGAGAGAGGAACGTGAGGAGTTGGAAAGACCCTGTCACTCTCACCCAGTTTGATCATGAGGACACCAAGAACGGGACATGCATTAATCCAGACTCAGGAAGACTGGACATGCAAAAACAAGGCTGGAAAAAGCAGAATGTGCATTATGCAGGTTCCCTGGACAGGAACAGTTTATACAGAAAAACAGCTCCTAGTTCACTAAGGAAGTCTGAGTTTGTCATCAACAGGAAGGAGAAGCAAGGTAAAAAAAATTATATTCCAGTACTGACACAACCACAAAACCTAAAGTACAAGACAAGGCCAGAAAACCAATTTAGACATAAAAACTGACATAAAAGTATGACATGAAAAGCTGTGTAACTGTGTAAACTGTGTAAACCTGCTGAAACTATATAGCAGAGTACCCATGGACAACACCTTTATCTATAGTCAGACTCTGACCTTCAGTCTCTGCCTTGTATGGCATCTGATCAATTCAGGAAATGCCAGAAGTGCTGACGATACTGTCACCAGGGTAATTAGCCAGCAGTATGTGTATGTCTGTGATTAGGAGCTCTGGCTCCAATAATGAAGCAGAGAAGGTTTCAGTGATTCTCCACGTAAGGTGATCTGCAAGGCAAGGCATGTAGGGTGGAGAGACTAGTCAAGCAGGTTTTGTGGCTTTGTGTTTTTGTTGGCTCTCTTTCTCTCTTTCTTGGTGTTCTCTCATTTTGGTTCCATCATCTGTTGTTTTACATCACTCCGTCTAAACATGTGAGAAACATGCTTGGGAAAATACAGCAGTCTGCAGTATGAACAGAAAATGACTTGTTTTATCTTGCAGGAATACGTGTCTTGGCAAATGTATTTCATGGCATGTTGGATCATGAATGGTTCCTGTCCCTATAAGATCAGGTTCTGCGGTTAAAGCAAGTGAATAGGTAGGGCCCAGCCCTGCCATCATGAGGAGACAATCTAGGAGGTTGACCTGGGCCTGGGACTGATAAGGGCCCGAGGGTCTATTTGATCAAAACTTGGGTAAAAACATGTTTTGTCCTGGGTCCAGTTGTGCATGCAGATCAGTCTTAGGAGAGTTGAATCTGTTACACTAAAAGTGTAACTTGTATTGCCTACTTCTCTTGTCGACCCCCCTCAGCATGATTAACCTTGTTAGTATTCATTGTCTAAGTAGTGATGGATAGTAGTGTAAGGTATCGTGAAGTAAGATTCCTTTGACTTGTGTTGTGTCTGACATAGAGCAGGTGGCCCGGGGAGCCCTGGGTAATCCTCTGTAGTGCAAGGATGTAATTACCACCCGTTGGGGGGAGGAGAGTCTTGTCTGGGACTAGGATGTGCCTAGCACCAGAGACCCTCCTTTGAACAATCTGAAGGGAGCTGAAACCCCTGAGAGACTACGGCACTCCAGAAAGGAGGATAATGCTTCCACGGCTTGACACACAGTCTGATCTCAGCACTTCTTGGCTTTGAGGAGCCTGACATGTCTTTGTTATGGCCACAGTCTACAACTTTTACTTTTTAATCCTCTACCTTTGCTATAGATATGCTGCAGAGGTATGTAACTGAGTACAGAGATTTCAGCTATAAAGATTCATGTTAATCTACATATAATATGATTCGCATGAGGAGCCAGTCTCTGTGGTTGCTTATCTCAGAAGCATAATTGGATTACTGGTCTTTTTTCAGATCGGATTTCAGGTCCTTTTTCATCTAACAGTTAAAGCAGGCTGCAACATTCACCAGGTGCACTGGCTGATAATAACACAAGTTTAGTTTGAGTATCAGGTAATTTGGTGGCAAGATATGACCAGCTGGTATAGTTAATGCTGCATGTGTCTGTAGAGACACATGCTGCTGGGTTAATCCCTGGGCAGCTGCCCATGTGGATGGTCTGGAGGGGGATTACTCAGAAACCTTTAGGAAACGTTCACACAGCATTCAAATAACGATAAGCCGAGAGTCAGCTTGAGTAGCATCATAAGCTGTCTACAGTATGTCTTGAGAAGAAAAGGTATTTGTCTAGTAATGTGGGTCAGCTACTCGGACACAAAAACAGACAAATTTTATTGAACCGTTTATTGAAATTACATATTGCCATAATTGTTTTTTATTCCTTTTATAAAATAAAAATGTTAAATATTGATATACTATATTGAGATCATAAAACGTGAAATAATTAAATGAAACTAATAATTAAATTAACTTGTCAGTCTTGAGATCTTTCACACAAGGGGAGTGCAGTGTGTGTATTGATGTGTGTGTAGAGCACTATTGTAGTGAGTTATCAGTCAGCATACAGGCGCCTGTTTTAGTGCTGATGCCCCACAAGGCCAGCCTTCTGAGGATTGATGCCAGTACAATTTTATGTTTGGCTGTTGAATGAGACCTTTCAGCTGTATTTTACTTTCCTCTTTTGTCTCTGAATGTCTTGTTTTGTCCCATTAGAGCCCCAGATAAAGGCAGTAGACTTGTGTGTATTTATAGCACGTTTGTAATGCTAATCTGACTGTTTTCAGGGGATTACATATACCTAAATCACTTGCGCTGCATGGTTGGATTTGGAACCTTATCAGGCAAGGATGGGAAGGAAACTGAAGCAAAGTATTGCCAAGGCAGAATTATTAGTTGCTTTCAATCTAGGGATGGCTATATAGTGTCAGAATGTGAATAACTTCATGCTTTTACCACAAAGTTACAAAATGTACACTGAAATTTGAATAAGGTTGGCAAGTTTGGTCATATCCTGATACTTTATTAAATCATAATATAGCAATTAGTGGATGTTGTCTCTAAAATGACTTATAACACAGAAAAGAAGAAACAGTAAAACAACTGCTAGACAAAAAAGAATTCTATTGTCCAGTCAGAAGCTTGATACAGTGACTAACAATGAGCTCACAAATCATAATGTTCAGAGCTTAGTATTTTGGTTGCTGTTCTAAAGCTATACAGTAAATTGTAACTGAATTACACTTTAGACATCCGTGAGTCAGCAGTCAGTACATGCTAATTAAATGTGTAACTCCTGAAACAGACAAGCCAGTTTCAAGTGAATGTGAACTGGTTTCCGGAATGCTCACGTACTTTTGGCTCTAATGTGTAACAGCGCAGGCTTCTCAACCTACACAAACTATTTGATGAGAAATTTGACTAAGTCCAGAGGAAGTGCTGGAATGTGACCCCACTGGCTTTTGAACAATAGCATGAGAGACCTGCGCCTTTCTGTTAAGAAAAAAAGTCGAGTGTGTTTAGTAGCAATATACATGTATTTACTGCCTTTGAAGATATCGAAGACCTATTTGTTAATATGTTTCTATAAAATGTATTGTGTACTGCGTTGACACTGACCTGTACAGCAAGATTTGTGTGTGTTTTCGTTGACATATTTATCTTAGGCTTACTGTGGACGAATGTTGTAAAGCTGTATAATTGTAGCTGAAATTGTGTTTATTGCTTTGCTTGCCATTGAATTAGAAGGGAGTACTGAAAGTAATCTCAGTTTTTGTCACACACAGTATCGGTTTGAACAGAGAATCCAGCTCCCTCACTCACTTTCAGTCTAGGATTAATAGGACTACCAGCGCAGGTATCTATGGCAACTGTTCATTCTTGTGTGAACTTTGTGCGCAGTCTTGATAGTGTGTGTGTGTCTTTAGACTGCCGTGAGGGTGAAACAGCTCAGAGGGCAGTCTCTCAGCGTCAGCCCATAAACCACACCAGTTTCATGCTTCAAATAGAACTATTCACTCATATCATTGCTTTCATTTCTGTGAATACACTTTCGACAAATCGTTCAGTGTTTTGCCCGAGTCTAATTTGTTGTTGTTTTTTATTTCATTTATTTTATTTTTGTGTATTTTAGGGACATTATTAAGACTGCAATTATGTCCTACAAACCTAGATTTTAGGCCGTGTATGAACCTCATGAAAATGAGCACTACGATCAACCGAGGCCTCATTCTTAGAGACCCTTAAGATCTTGATGGAATTTAGATGAGTTGGACTTTAGAAAGGGATTGGTCACTGCAAAATCATGGAGCAGACCTCCCAAAATCACTTGGCATTGGAGTTGATGTGACATTTATAAGTGTGTATGTGGGGGGTGTCAGCTCCCAGGCCCAGCTCCAGCCTTTTGTGAATGTGTGCACCAGAGAGTATGCTCACTCAGTTGTAATGGTTGTGGTTTCCCATGCATTCACATGGAAATATGGGCACAGAATGGAGCCCATGTTCCAGAGATAGAGCCTCAGAGCAACATAGCAAGTTCTCAGCTTAACTTCTTAAGTAGTCAGCTTTTGAAATACACACTGCTCATGACTTTGCCATTTGTATGTTTGTTGTGGTTGCCAGGAGGACGGGTGTATTTATGAGGTTACTGGAGGTAGGCAAGACCACAGCTTATGTGATTAATGGCTTTGGAGTTACTTATACAATCCCAGGCAAGTGTTGTATGAGATCATGAGAATTACAAAACAAACAAAATACAAAATCAAAGTGTCAGTGTCATTATCATTAACTTATTCATTTTTGCTCTTGCCGTTGTGTCTTAGTCTCGTTAAGTTTGAGCAGTTATTTTTGAAGAATTATTTATGTAGCACAAACAACTTCCCTAGTAGTCTGGTCTGAATATATAGTGCAGGCCATTGTCAGTCATGGGGCATACAAAACACATGAAAACCATGCCTTGCTCTTTCTTGCCACCTCATGTTCTTTCTATGGAGCTTCATATAGAGAAACAGGATGATTTATGCCCAGTGTCCATGCACTGTTGAAACGTTCTTTTCTTTGAGTCCTGTGGTCTGTTTACAGGGTCAGGGCTTTGACCAGGGTAGCCTCTGTACTGCCCCTGGGGTGTGTGGGGGCTGCAGAGGAGACTGTCCGGACCAGACAGAGTAGCATCATGAATTACTTCTCAGGGATGAAAGTGAAAGAATGAGCAGGATAGAAAGAAAGAGACTTTTGTATATCTGCTTGGTATAACCCACTCAACCATTTACACAATCGTTACTGTTAGAGCACACATACTTTTGGGTTTCACTGTCCTATTGACCACTCCCACACAAGAATGTACTTAAAATGACTTATTTCACTCTTCTGGGGTGGCACAGATGTGCAGCTGGTAGGTAGTATTGCTGCCCCACAGCTTTAGGATCACAGGGTTGATTCTGTGGTTAGGTTATTGTCTGTGCAGAGTTTCACATTTTCTCCCTGTGAACAAGTAGGTTTCATCCTGGGTTTCTGGTTTTCTCTCACCACCCCCAAAACCTTGTCCCTAGGTGGATTGGCTATGTTAAATTGCCTAATTCAATATTAGTGAATTTGTGTGCATGGTGCCTAGCAATGGACTGATATCCCATACAAAGAATATTCTTGCCTCATATCCAGGGATAGACTTTGGATCCACCATGAGGATAAAGCCATTATTGAAGGTGACTGAATGAATTTCACTCTTCTGGATACAGGTCTCATTAAATCGTGGAATACTACTTATAACTGGTACTACTTACAAGCTAAGTTTAATGTTGCCTGACTTTAGTGTATAAGTAATGTACAAGTGTATAAGTGTACAGGATTTCGGATGACTCATCTCTTGATTTCTCAACAGTTTTGTTGAGCTTGTGTATTGTTTAAACAGAGGTGTTTGGCTGACTACATTTATTACAGTCATTGAGTCATGACTGGGAGTGAACTTCCAGTTTAAGTTGGTATTTCATAGAGATTCTTTGTACTGGCAAGGTGTAGGGAAAAATCTGGAGACTCTTTGTAACAATGCTCATGAACATTTTGACTAAAGTATTTCAGGTTATACTCAATCAGTGAATATATATAACATTTCAGGTTATACTCAATCAGTGAATATATATATAACATTTCAGGTTATACTCAGTCAGTGAATATATATATAACATTTCAAGTTATACTCAATCAGTGAATATATATAACCTTTCAGGTTATACTCAGTCAGTGAATATATATATAACATTTCAGGTTATACTCAATCAGTGAATATATGTAACAGTAAAGAGAGAAAGAAACATGGGGAGAAGTCATACTTGTTCAAAATGTTTATGAAAGTGTGTTGCATATGCTGCATTGGATTCAGCTTGTAAGTGGGAAGGCTGATTTTGAAATGGCATCATTTACAAGCTTGTTGCATTCAAACTGCAAAGTTGGAAAAGTAAACCATGGATTCTTCCATGAAAACCATGAAGATTTAAAGCTTTTATTTCCAGGATTCGGCATCATTAAGGGCATAGAATGGGCTGCATCAAATTAAAGCCTGTTTACCCATCTGTCGGCAAGTCTCTACATAAATGAAATGACAGTTGGTTAGTAGGCTAATCTTTGATTGCTTTTTGAATGAATTAGCAGCGTGAAATCGTTAACTCAGCATGATGTCACTATGAGTCACATTAAAGCTGGGGGTGCTGAATAGTTTCAGGGTTTGCAGTACATGCTTGTTGTATGGACGGTTAAGCTTCTGGATGTAAACTAATTTTATTCAGTGTATCTGCTGTGTGTTGAAGTTAGTAGGAGCAGGTAAAACTATAAACTGTGTGATGCTATAGCTATGGAATAGCCCGTTTCTGCAGTTCAGTGTTTTGGATTCAGTTTGGATTCATTGGCTCTGGTTTCTAATCTCCTGCTGTCTGATAAAAAGCATCAAAAGGCTAGTTTGTCAGTGGATGCTGCGCCAGCTCTTTATGTTCTTACAAAGGTCCATTTTAGACTTCAGTTTTGGAACTCAGTAACGTGGGAGTGCTGTACTATCTGCACCCTGCCCACCGTTTTATCCAACCTATCTCCATCAGAGGAGAGAGAAACAGATGGTTGTAGAAAGGGTAGATTTTATGCATACTTTTAGATATACTTTTATTTTTTATAACTTTTATATGTAGTTATGGGGGAAAATAAGAACACTTGAATTCTCTGTTTTATTTATCATGGCCTAATTAACAATTGTGTGGTTCTCACCAATAATTAATTTTTTCTCCAAAAAGTAAACCAACTTTCTGAAACCTGGTGGGAAAAATAGGTAAGCCTGTAATTCAGCAACATGTACAACCCCCTTTAGCAACAATAACTTTTATAGGATCTAGCAGTCTCCCCCATTATTTTAAAGAAAATTTGTCTCATTCTTCTTTACAACAGTTTGTTTTAACTCATTTTTGTTTGAGGGAATTTATTTATGCACAGCTCTCTTAGGATCTTGTCACAGCATCTCAGTAGGGCTGAGGTCTGGACTTTGACTTGCCTGTTTCCTGGTGTGCTTGGGATCATCTTTCGGTCCTGTTGTATGACCCAATTTCCACCAAGTTTAAGCTACTGGACAAGTGGAATATTCTAGTATAAATGGTCTGAGCTTGGACTGAATTTGCTAGGATGCCTGCCTGGGAAGATTGGCAACTGTTCTGAAGGCTTACTGTAGAATGGTGAATTTCAAATTGTTTGGAGCCTTATAACCCTTTCAACCCTTATAACCCAAGTTCATACCTGATGTCCATTCTTCTTGGCATGATGTAGACACGCTCTTGAGTGCTCCAAAACACTCCAAAAAGTGCTTTTCTAGAGGTAGTCACACCTCTTCATCATTAACTAACCTTTTGCATTTCATTAGTAATACCTAGCTACTTATTACTTGCTTAATAATTGTGAAAGTAGGAAGGATGTACTTATTTTTTCGTACCTAGTTTCTGAATGTTGGTTTACATTATGGGACAAATCAGCTACTTATTGAAATCTTTTGTGTTTTTTTTGTTGTCAACTGAGATTATTTGATTGTTTATAGAGTTTGGTGAGAACTGCTCAATTGTTATGTACAGTATGCCCTGATAAATAAATACATAGAATTGAAGGATGTGGTGCTTTCTTTTTCCCCATAAGTGTACATGCTGCACAATCTGTTTTATTCCAGTGGCCTATTTCTATTCAAGCAAATAATTAAATGCAATATAACCTCCACAGTGTGACAAATGCCACAACCATAAAAACAGAAAGGTGACATACTAGGTTTCAGTCTGTTCTAATTTTAGATTTTCTTTTTGTGTGCATTCAGAGATGACTGTACTGTCAGCCCAGCCTAAATCTTTAGAACCAGCTCCAGCCTGTGCAGCCACCACTGAGGATCCTGAGCAAAGGATGCTAGAGAAAAGATCAAAGGTCATAGAGGAGCTCCTGCAGACTGAGAGAGATTACATCAAAGACCTGAACATGTGTAAGACAGAAATCATCATACCCCTACAGAAAAAACAGGTATGTATAAATACAGCACTATTTAGTGCTATAGATGCTCCTACAGTGAAGAATGGTTTATATTTTTTGTAATCTGATATGTAGGTGCATACAGATTGTAGTGTATAGTGTTAACTCTTTTGCATTCTTACATTAGATGTTTCCAGAGATTTTTATTTATCTATTGATCTACAGGAGTTAGACAATGAAACTGAAACACCTGTCATTTTAGTGTGGGAGGTTTCATGGCTAAATTGGACCAGCCTG
>JAOVYV010000053.1:12555244-12566096 GCA_025674545.1 Hassar affinis
TTTTTTTTTTAACTCATACTCACCCATAATGTTGTGTGCATTGCAATATTTTGAGCAAACTGTGCTCTTACCTTGCTAATTGAACCTTCACACTCTGCTCTTACTGGTGCAATGTGCAATTAATGAAGATAATGAAGTTTGTCCAATTTAGCCATGAAACCTCCCACACTAAAATGACAGGTGTTTCAGTTTCATTGTCCAACCCCTGTATGTAGTTAGAAATACAAATGCACAGTATGTGGATATGTTTTTATATGATTGCAGATTTATATTCCTGATGTCATTGTAACCATACAATCCTGTTTTTTATTGTGATTATCAGACATGAAGCAGAGTAAGTTCTGCACAGCAACACAATATCTCACTTAAATATATAAAAGGCTCTCACTCTTTAGGCAGTCACATAAATACCATACTCACGTCACTGGTATACTGGGCAATCTTGGACACATTTTTAAACTGTGGTGTTTCACAGTAGTTGATGCTGTGTCCTTTTGTGTTCTCAAGATCTTTCTTGTATTCAACCTGAATGAACAAAATGCAAGAGGTGATCATGTATAGTATAAACAGCAATGATCTAATCTATTTTAAACCTTTAGTGACCTTCACATTCTTTACACAAAAGTATCTTTGCTCTTTGATCCCTGAACATAAATCAGGCTGAGATGAAGATGACATGATGTCACCAGGTATCATAAAAAGACATTTAGACATGTCTAGGTTGACAATGGCACAGTGACATGATGGCAGTTTTGTCTCCATGGTCTGTGTGAGGAGCTGAACTCAGAGCCATGGCAGATGAACACAACACAGGATGGAGCCTTTGTGTCTGAATATCTTCATGGCAGATGCCTTTTTTAAAATCATCTCTGTCCTCCATAGCATGACAATTTACTTTGCCATATATGTCTGCATGGGAATCACAGTCCACCCTAATAGCTCATGTTTTTGATGACACATGTCAGATGATGTTTCAAGAATGATAAGCATGCATAGTTATGCTGTATGTGTCTAAATACTACTCCTAATTTTAGCACATATACGTGTAGTCTGTAAATATGAGTCAAGTACAATGCAAGCATATTAAAAAAAAGAGTTCACCTCACTGACGAGTTTGTTGATCTTGCAGGCATTTTTCAGAGCCAGGTTGTCATCAGGGGTCAGGCAATGGTAGGCAGAGGCAGAGCCCTTCATCTTGTTCAAGTCCTTCTTATATTTCAGCTGCAGGTTATAATAGGAAGAGAAGATAATACTTGTATTCGAAAACAAACAATATCCATGTCAGGTTGCATTCTCCTGAAGTGAGATAATGTGTTCACACACAAACTCTGGCAATGGAGCTATATTGGTCTGCTGGGAGCTTTTGGAGTGACATCATTCAATTCCTGGATAGGAGTCATGACAGTAAGATTGATACCCTAACTAAGAATGAAGTTTTCAGCCAGAAGTGACATATTTAATAATAAAAAAAGCTGACCGATAACAGTGTCTATCACAAAATTATACTTTTTTTATTTACAGTAATAAGAGAGTGTTGAAACTCACATCACTGGCCATGTCATTGGCTTTCTTGGCCAACTGGTATCCAGGAGTGATCATAGCAGGAAAGCTTCCTTTCCCTCTCTGCTGCTCATATTCCTCAGTATAGGCATGCTGAGGTACAAAAGTCACAACATCAAAAATAAATGTATAATGATAAATAAAAATGATCTCACAGTCAGAAGTCTTGCTGAGTACAAGCCCAGTTGCCATTTCATGAGCAGAGAAACTATTCCTATGATTACTTATATAGTAAATGTGTGTATGCAATAAATAATTGTACATATATGCTTAATTCCATGGGTTTAATGTGGAATAAGTTTAATGTTCAGATAAATATCATTTACTGGAAAAGATATTCATGCTTATCTCCTTAAGTAAACTCTGATATACCATATATGATATACCATATAAGTCATGTGACTGAATGAACAGTAACTTAAAATGTGCTTCAATCATGATACCTGGCTGAACTTTTCTGCGTTCTCCTTAGCCAGAGTGAACTCAGCTGCTCCAGCGTCAGTGCTAGCTTTACCCTTTATCTCTTGTTCATACTTCTGCTGGTACTTCACCTGCACAACATAAGCAATCAGCTGTTTACATGCGTCAAACACTCAGTGTTTAAATGTATGCAAGTTACATGTGAGCGCTTACTTTGCTAGCCATTTCATTTGCTTTCTTGGCCACTTGGTAACCAGGAGTGAAGTGGGCAGGGAAGCTTCCTTTCCCCCGCTGCTGTTCATATTCCTCCATGTACACAACCTGTTTTTGTGAACATTTGTAGCCTTGGATAAGTCTTATAAATTCTTTAAAATTTAGTAATAATATAAGAGGGAGTTTATGCTTACATCACTAGCAATCTTTCCTTGACTTTTAGCCAGTAGCACCTCAGGTGTATCTATCACAGTGGTGTATTTTGATACCCTCTCCTCATGTCCTTTCTTATACTCAACCTGAAAATAAATTGAACCCATGCAAAATGCTGCTTGAAAACTGTGTAATAACACAATCATAGCATATCAGCTGGTCCACAGGAATTTTTATTTACATGGCTTGCAAGAGTATTGGCTTTCTTGGCCACTTCGTATGCTGGAGTGAGCATTGCCGGGAAACTGCCTTTTCCTTTGGATTGCTCATATTCCTCCGTGTATTTCACCTGTCAATTAAGATCCAGGGATATGAAGGATGCTTTAAAACCACACTAGTGTGAGTACAAAGTGCTTTAGGATTATTATTATGCAAATGTGCTCATACATCGCTTGCCAGTGACGTTCCAGTCTTAGCATGCAGCATCCCAGGTGTGTCAGCTACAGAGGTGAACTGTGTCACTCGCTCCTCATGGCCACGCTTGTACTCCACCTAAGAACAGATAGACTTATAGAAATATGCTCTCATGTTCCATGATTACAACCATCACACAATAATTCTTATTTATATAAAGATCTGAAATTACTCACATCACTGATGATTTTCTGTGCCTCGCTCATACGAACTACCTCCTGGCTGCTTACACTCCCTGAGTACCATACCTGCTGCTCTGAAAATTCAGATTCATAGCCCTAGAGGACAGTTTAACAAAGGTATAAGTTTCTTTATTTAACTGAACCTGGATTTAGCAAATTTAACAACAATCTCACAAGGTCTGTTCCTTTATTATTATTATTATTATTATTATTATTATTATTATTATTATCTGATCACCTACCTGGCTGGTCATTTGGCTGGCCTTGCGAGCTTGTTCTATCTCTTTGGACATGTCATAGTGGAAAGTAGACATGAAACGTTCACCATCCTCTCTATATTTAATCTGCAAACCAACATAATGTTTAAGTAAAGCCAGACCTGTACTCATCATAGTTTAAGCAAATAAAACTGTATACATACAAAATATAATAAGGCAATGAATATAACTGAGATGTGACTATTCCAATACTAAGAGTTTCCAACAAATTATATATGATATATTATATATTATATATTATATATTATATAATTGTTCTGATAGTATCAAAGACACAATGTTCAATCATCATGCACACAATGATACAACCGCTATTTTCAGCATGTGGCCAGTGCTTTTAAGTGACATTTTTTATACCTGAAAATACTACAGTACTACACTAAATCTGAGTCTAGAGAGAGTACACACTTATGCACACTAACAGACATGAACAGGTGGGTATCCTAGGATTTGAGAGAGAGAGAGAGAGAGAGAGAGAGAGAGAGAGAGATGAGGAAATGAAGAGGTCTGCTTTCGTGCTGCATAAATTTAAGCACCGCATATAAAGTGGATCTGAGTAGGGTGTCGAGTCGCTGTCACTCCACGGAAATAGCTCAGAGTAGAAACTCGGCCCCCATTCCAAACCTGTAAAGTCACTACAGCCTCTGAACTTTTCCTTGAAACAGCTTTACAGCACTCATAAAAAGCACCAAAATGACATTTATTAGCCAGCCAGTGTCTTACCATTTCAGTGTTAAGATTAATACATTAATAACATATACATGTATTTAACTGTTTTTGATATTATTGATATATTACCTTACAACCCATATAATAATTTGGGATCAAGCTTAATATGGTTTTTGCTATCTGTGTAAGCAATAATCAAAGCTATGGTGTGGTTTGTGGCATATTGGACATAATTAGAAGCTCACCTCACTGACAGCCTGTGCCTGTTTTTTGGCATTAATGTTGATGGGGGTTTCATAGACACTTGTGAAGGTGTTGTTCTTTGGATTATGCCTGTAAATTGCACACAGGTCATAAGCAAAATTGATGGTTTGTGGCAGTGATATGCATGGTTACAAAGTTCTGTTTGAGTATCCTTACCGGAACAGTGGATGACTTAATACAAAGATGTTTATTTTTATACAAAATATGAAGCATGAAATGTCATATACTCACACTTGACAATATGGCCTCTTCTGATGACTTATATAATTATTGGCAGTGAGAACCATCTTACAGACCTCACAGTGAAAGCATGCTTTGTGCCAGTTCTGTTTATATGACAGAGACAGATAGAGAGAGAGACAGTCACTATGTATTACAAAATCCAAATCTACTATTAATCTATTAATTATCAATTTTTCCATGATCTGTCTAAAGTTCTTGGAAAACATATACCTGCTCTTTTGTCCTAAATGGTGATGTGATTAATGTTTTACATCAGCATATGTCATGAAAGTCACTCACTACCTTGGTACTATTAAATTAGTATTAGAGTATAGAATATTATACAATAGTCTGTCTGAGTATCTAAACAAAGTAGAAAGACTGAATTCCGCAAGTCAAATCTTACACAAATGTTCACATATTAAAAACATCCAGACTTACCTGACCAATGAGATTAACCTTTTCTGCTGGATACACCACAAATCCACACCTGGCACAGTTTTGAATATTCATCTTTCCCTATTAATTGTACTCACTACAAAAAAATAAAAAAAATATATATACAGAACATATATCAAAAAAGTTCTCAAAATCAGTAGTTTTGGGCAGGCGTTCCAGACAGCCCCCTGTTCCCACTTGTGCCTCACTCTCTGACCTGTGTTAAACTTAGATCTGCTACAGGCCAGCCCTGTCTATTACATGTCCTGGATGCAAGGTTCCACCCCTCTTTAGACACTGCCTGTCATGCAACTGGCTGTCAAGCTGTCTGTTAGGGGAAATAGTTGCTACCATGTTTATGTAACCAAACGCTAAGTTTGCTGTTGTATATTTCGGGCACTTAGTCACAGAGGCCTCCACATCTTTCAGTTGTGCTCAAAAATAGGTGAATGAAGTCACGCTGAGCTTGCGAGTTGCTCGTGTAATAGGTGCATTACAAATGTGCTTACTTTTGTCATGCTTAGTCATTGTTGTCATTTTCTTTACCTAATTACAAATTTCATAAATCATTGTTAGAATTATTATTATTATATTTAAATTATTGATGTTTAGCTACGGCTTCCTGGTTTAATCCTAAACCTTGATTACTGTACTGTCTGGGTTTTCTCCCACTCACATTGTCCCTGAGTGTGAATGAGTGTGTGAATGTGTGTATATGCATGGTGACCATCAATAGACTGGTGTCCCATCCCGACTGTAGTCTGGCTTCATGCTCAGTGATCTTGTGTGGACTCTGGATCCTCTGGATTAGCAACGCTAATAAGGTAACTGAAGATGAATGAACAAATGAAGAATGAATATTGGTTAGGTTTAACCTATACCTCAACTTAAAAACCAGTACAAATGACATCGACTGGTACTGAAGTGCGATTTAAAAAAAGCTGTTGAACTTGTTCATTTAATCAGATACAAAATGTTTTGAATCTACATTTTAACATAATATACCTGAGGTTCTGTTAAATAAAAATACATTTGTGGAAATTATTTTACACTGGAAGGGGCTCCTGGCTGCATAGCACTGAGAACCCCTGCTCTACACAACCTTATAAAGGTAAGTCTTGATTGATAGTACACATTCTTGTACACATTCAAGGTTTGGAAGTCTGTTTACTTTTCTAGCCATTACTCACTAAATTAAAATGTCTTACAACATGGAGCACTTTCAAACTGTGAACATAAACTGCACTCTCACTCCATTGAGTATGTGAGTGTGGAGCATGTGAACTAATGTGTTGTAGTCATGAGTCCGGTTATTAACATGCCCTGGCTGGAAATAATTGACTGTGAAATGGAGATGTGCCTATAACTGTCCTTCTCCTTGTGAGTGCCACCCACAGAGTCTATTAAAAACGCAGAAGTCTGTGGCCCGTATGACCTTACTGACATTATCTTAACCAGACTTCACTCAGGATTTATATATTTAATAATTAATATTTTAAATTTCTTAAGCACATACAGCTTGTGCTTGAAGTCATTGGACAGTTTGAGTTACATCTAACATATTGGTTCACTTTGTAGGTATACAATTACTAACTGAATCAACTCTCCTTACTTTCAAATGATCATCGACCTGTGTCCACCACCAGATTACAAAACCACTGCTAACCCGATCGTTATTTAAGTGTTGGGTTTAAGGTTCGGTACAAGCGTAGCAGGTGCAGCAGGGCTAATCGTGGTGTTAAACAACACTTTGATAGACAGACTGATCTTACTGGGACACTTTGTATGTGTACAGTTAAAGGCTTTTCTTTTTTGACGGACAGTTTATTAGGCATCCTCTAGCCCTTTGACGGTGTCAGTTTCTGATCACAGGAGGGCTACTGGCTGGGTTTTTTGTTTGATAGACTTTTCATAAGTGACATTCAGGTGTTTAAAATATGCTTATTGTGCTCCTGGGGCTACAGTCACTGAGTACTTACAAAGTGCACCTACATGTGTGGAGTGTATGATAAACAAAAATATGAGCAAGTGTACAAGATAAATAATCCAATAAAGTGTGTTTTTAAAATTATAATACTATTATACTGAGGGAAAATATGTTAATGTTACAAAAGTCAGGAGACTTGTGTAGGGATTCCTGGTACCTTGCTCTGCTGTCTAACAGGTTCCTGTATCTTTAAATGATAATCAGCCCAACACTGTGACAGTTCCTTATACTGTAAACGATAGTAGTGTAGAAACTTTGCTTATGTGGTTATCTTTCACTTTAGCTTTCTCTTTAAGAGACCCTGTGTGTAGAAACGTCTGGAGGCACTTCGTGAGAGAAGTAAGTCTTCATTCTTTCACTAAATAATTAGCCAGTCAGTAATAACTAGCTAGCAGCGTGGCTGGGTTAACTAGCTTAGTTAGACGCTTAGCTTTGCTTAGTAATTTAGTTCGGTTACAGGTTGAAGAATATCGTTAACCATCCCGCGTTTCTTAGCCTGCTAACATGTTTTTATAAAATAGGAACAGCTAATTCTGTAACTGTACCACAAAAAAAAAAAAAAAAAAGGTTCAGGAGTCATGCACCAAGTTACAGTAAAAAGTGAAAGTTAACCAGTTTGAATGACTTGGGAAGAGATCAGTTGGAATCACTCGTAGATGTTTATTATCGTGTTTATTATATTGTCTGCCCCAACAGTTGTCAAATTCATTTAAAAAAAATGTGAAATTATCTAAAAAATGATTATGAACACTGTTGGACAATTTGCATACTGTCCCCCATAGTTTTACTCTGCACAAACATGTGGGCATAATCACTGGATTTCTCTGCTACAATAGCCACACAATGGATGAAGAAGCGTTGCGTGCTAAAAGTGAAGACTGTGAAGAGGGAGAGGGAGAGGGAGAGGAAGGCTGTTCCGGAGACCAGACAGATGCAAAGCCTGATCGTAAAGCGAGGTTTCTGATCTTTGGGAGGCGAGTTAATCCTTTCGTCACATCCTGTTGTTTGTTAACCAGTTCTGTTTTATAGCTTCCATTTTCCTTTTGTAATTGCTGGAGAGTACACAAGATGAGAACAGAAAAAAAAGAAAAAAGTCGGGGTCATAAGTCACACACAGGAGTCAGGTTACAGGAACTCCGGCTCTTTGCAGTGAGTCGGATCATTTGGCTCAACTCATGAATCAGAGTCGACTCTTTCGGATCTCAAAAAAAAAATCTTTCTTTCCTTTTTTTTCTTTTCTTCTTTTCTAAACCGTACACGACGTGTAGTATGATGGTGTAGTATATTCTAATTTTCTTGGAATCATAATATATCAAACATAATCCACCTCCTAATTAACAGTGTTTCTCATTTAAATTAATTCATTCATAATTCATTAATTAAATGAATTGTTAAATCTGTTCTGTTCAGTGATAAATACAGCATCCTGCATGTATAGTGGCTGTATAACCATTCTGAAGAAGGATTCTGATTAAATTACACAGCTAAACACACACACACATTCACACACACAACGAGTCATATCACTCTTCTAAAAGAGCCGACTCTTTCGTGAACGGCACATCACTGAATTACAGATGATTGTGCTTAAGCCTGTTTCATCCACTAGATGGCATAACAGTCCTGGTGGTAAAACCGAGCACTTGCTGAGTACAGTGACCGAGTCGATACGTTCTTGTAGACGCTGATTACACGCTGCAGAGAATTTGGATATTTATATGATAGACATTTCTGGGAGCATTTTTCTTCTCAGGATATGAACAGTGTATGCCAATGAGTGGGTATAGGTCTATATTGCATTTGCTAAGATTTGTGGATTGTGGCTCATGGGATAAATGTTTTGTATTTCAAACCCGTTATACTCAGTATTCTATCTCCATTCTAACTAATTAAAACTTAAGAGAAGAGAATAAGAAAATATTATTAAAAAAAGAAAAATCTCAGCCCAACTTAAAGGACAGTGATTATATCAGCCTGGAAGCAAATCACTTTTGGACATATTGTAAACAGGTAAAGAATATTATAGTGCCAAAATAGTGATATTGGCTCATACATGAATACATGGAGTAGATTAACTAGCCTTTAGGCCCACAGCTGCTTTGTGTGCCAGTCAGCAGAGGGTCAGTAGTTCCCTGCATGACCTCACCAGCATGGTTGAATAGGCCTGTAGAAAGCTCTGGGGGTTGTGTGGCTGCTGACTCAGGTAGTGTGCACCTTTCCTGGCCAGCACAGTTATTACTCAACTGGTTCTTGAGTACAGAGTATGTCAGGATCCTAGCACCAGCCACGTGCCAAGGAAAGAAATTTAGGCAGAAGAGGTCACGTTTGAGGACAGTTTCAATGCAGAGTGGTGCAGCCCTAAATGATGATGATCCCAGGTAAGTTTGCTCTTATGCTAGCTGATCATGTCTGGATGTGAGGGGAATCACAAGGAAAATCTATGAAGCATCACTGTTAGGGGACTTTGTTTGTAGAGGTTGGGTAATGGGATGACTAGTCTCTTCTAGAAAACCTGTTCACATTGTGTGTGCAGTGGCCACCGAGGCCCACCAGATGGATACGTGGAAATATGCTAATACACCCGGATATAAGAAATCTGTTAGTGGTTGTTAGTAGTTTATTTATTATTCCTCAGGCATATGTAAAATACTACAAATGAAAATGGATTTAACATTAGGCTATCTTAATGTTTGACAGGTTTTTAATATTCACAGCAATATTTTAGTTTTTGTTCATCTTTTACTGCTCTTGTGTTTTTCTTTTTTGTTATCTGGTTACAAGATGGCTGATGTAGAAAGATGTCTGATGTAGAAAGATGTCTGATGTCGAAAGATGGCTGAGGTAGAAAGATGTCTGATGTCGAAAGCTGGCTGAGGTAGAAAGATGTCTGATGTAGAAAGGTAGCTGAGGTAGAAAGATGTCTGATGTAGAAAGGTAGCTGAGGTAGAAAGATGGCAGATGTAGAAAGATGGCTGATGTAGAAAGATGTCTGATGTAGAAAGATGGGTTAGCTGCCCATTTTAGCTTTGAAAGGGAACTTTAAAATGGATATTTTTGTAGAATGTTTCATGTTAAATGTCTTTTTGTTTGCCATTGCACAAATTGCTGTTATTGTGTTGTATTTGTTTATTTTTGTTGTTTCCTTATAGCAAGAAGAACAAGGATGAAAAGTCGCAGGAAAAGGAATCGTCCTCTGAGCCCCGCTACAGGATCATTTCTCCAACGCTCCAGTATAAGATGAACCACCGGCGAGTAGGGAAATGTATCATCATTAACAATAAGAACTTTAATTATGACACAGGTAGGCCTTCTTTAAACGTCTTACAACTGACAGAACTTTTCCTTCTTTTTTCCATCATAAGTACATGCCTAATAATAATGGGCCTCATTCACCAATACACAAAATTTTTTTACTTAAATTTGTTCTCGAGAAAAGGCCTAAGAAATGTCAATGTCATATTCATTATGTGTTCTTAAACTGCAGAATTGTTTGCATTTGTGTTAATATAAGTGTGCTTTTGGGTGTGTGTACATTCAGCCCTTACCTAAGCACAAATCCCAAATAAGAAAATTCTTATTAAAAACAGTTGGTGAATGAGACCCAATTAAATTAATGGCAGTATGAATATGTTTAGAACAGCTATGCACAGAAACCTAATAGCCATTTCATTGTGTGGGTGTGAAAGGGATGAATGTACGCAATGGCACAGATCGAGATGCAGGAGAACTGTTCAAATGCTTTAAAAACCTGGGTTTTGAGGTTGGCATCTTCAATGACCTGACCTGTGAAAAAATAAATGGGATACTGAAAAAGGGTGAGTTATTCAGACAGACAACCCTGCTGTTTAAGTTACTATTGTAATGATAGACATTTCTGTACAAGCCTCTTAACAACAACAGACTTGTTCTATTGCAACATACAGGGGTTAGACAATGAAACTGAAACACCTGTCATTTTAGTGTGGGAGGATTCATGGCTAAATTGGACCAGC
>JAOVYV010000053.1:12583324-12595964 GCA_025674545.1 Hassar affinis
GCCCTATGCTGCCGGCTAGGCACCGGCTCCCCCGTGACCCTGAAAAGGAATAAGCGGTCAAGAAAATGAATGAATAAATTAAAAGCCCAAGTTTAAATTAACTGTCAGCCATTTTATAGAAAAAAATGACAAATTTAGTTCTTTTATTTAAATACATTAATAAACTGTCGAAATAAAAGCTTTTTCTGTTAACTGTACTCATATCATGTAAATTACAGAAAGTGTTGCTACTTTTTTCAATAAAGAATACTATATTTTTAGGGTAAGTTTTGTTAAAATTGACATCTAAAGGCAGTTAAAAAAAACAGATATTTAACGTATTACAGTTATACAGTTTTTATGTTAAACCGCGAGACATTTTAATGAACAGTTTATTCTCATAATTTTTATATAATTTAGTGTCATTTTGAAATACAAAGAAAAACTGTACGTTTTACCATTGAAAAACTATAAATAGATATTTTCATATTTTTTCACAGTGTTCTTAGTAGAAATGTGCTTAACTTGCTCTGTCTCTTGCAGGTAAAGGTGACTATTTTAAGACAGCCAGGGTCCCAGCCATTAACTGGATGTTGCACATAAAGTGGCCTCTGGTCTGAGTCCATGCACTTCCCAGCAGTGTTCATTTGAAGTACTCATGTTGGACACGTAGATCAGACATCCTGACTCCCTGCGTTACAGTAAGCAGCAGTGCAATGTCAAAAGGATCCAAAAGAGCTTGTTGATTTCTCTTCTGTAATATACCTACAAAATCTGGTCTGGGTCAACTGTTGAGTTGCAATGTTTGCTCTGATGCAGAAAATACTAGGCCCTGGCTGTCCAGGAAGACAATTACACTGCACTACCTTTGAGAAAACATTATGAAGCCCTCTTGTGTTTCAAATGAGAAAAGATTTCAGATTGCACTACAAGTTAAGCCACTTATCCTTTCAGAACAGTGTACTCATTTTTTCCTGTATTTGATCATTTTTCCAACTTACAAAATGCACACAGAAAATTGTCTTTCATAGATTTTCAAATATGTATATATTTTCAAATGCTGTTTCAATCACATTAAAGCATAGGTAAAAAGAAACTGCTGCTTATTTTATAATATGTATATAATATGTATATATATATATATATTAATTTCCATTCATTATTAGTTACAATGAACTTGGGCTTACACAATCCCCATGTAAAGAACATTGGGGGTCTCTGAATTCAGCCTAACTATTAAACCTACACTCCTGGAGCACTATTAGGAACACTGTATGAATACTGTGTGAGGCCTTCCTTTGCTCTCAATCCTCGGTTCTTCATGGCATGAATCCACATGATGTTGGAAACATCTGTTTAAGATAGTAGTCCATGTTGACATGATTGCATCATACAGTTCCTGCGGATTTTTACATGCACTTTCAAGCTGCAAATCTGTTTTACCACATCCCAAAGGTGTTCTATTGATTTCAGATGAACACTGAACTCGTTGTCATGTTCATGAAACCAGTTTGAGATGACTTTGGCTTTGTGACATGGTGCATTATCATGTTGGAAGTAGGCATTAGAATATGACTAAATTATGCCCATGCACATGGTCAGTAACAATACTCAAATAGACTGTAGCATTCAAGTGATGACTGATTGGTATTACCAAGCCCAATGTATGTGAAGAAAACATTCCCCACATCATTGCACCACCTCCACCAGTCTGGACTGTTGCCACAAGGCAGGTTAGGTCCATGGATTCATGCTGCGAGTGCTAAATTCTGACATGATATTCTGTGCGTCTCAGAAAAAATACAGATTCATCAGAACAAGCTATGATTTTCCAGTCTTGGCTGTGCCCACTGCAGCCTCAGCTTTCTGTTCTTCACTGACAAAAGTGGAACATGACATGGTCTTCTGCTGTCGTAGCCCATCAGCATCAAGGTTCAAAATGTTTCTATTCATCACAGTTATAAAGAGTGATTACTTGAAGTACTGTAGTCTTTCTCTCAGTTTGAACCAGTCTGGCCATTCTCCACTGATTTCTCTCATCAATAAGACATTTCCATCTGCATAACTGCCACTCACTGGAGGTTTTTTCTTTATTGCACCATTCCAAGTAAACTCTAGAGACTATAGAATGTGAAAATTGCAGGAGATCAGTAGCTATAGAAATACTCAAAGCAGCCCATCTGGCACCAACAATCATGTCAGTCAAAATCAGTTTTTCCCCCAGTCCTGAAAGTTGATGTGAACATTATTCAATGCTGCTGACCACATCGGTGTGATTTTATGCAAGAATGTCTAGGTGTACAGGTGTATTCAGAGTGTGTATAGTACGCCAAGGTAGGCCTGAAGTTATTCTACATATTCTACATTATTTTACATAGACCTTAGTGGACTGTTTGCACAGAACATGTGATACTTGATCAAATCAATACCACCTTCATGTTTAATGTCATCCCTATGCTCTGAGTGCATCAACAATGGTTTTCATTCTAATAAAATCAGTAGCAAGTTTATCTGAAAATCTCAACCAAGCAAAAAAAAAAAACAAAAAAAAACTAAACAACAATTATCATCAATAGAGACTTAGGCATTATTTAAAAGATTTATTTGCACATACCTGCATATTTTAAACATTTAAAAATATTAAAATATTCATAGACATTGCAACAATACATTATGGCACAGGAAACATATTGGAGCAGAAGGTAGACTATCTGGGAATGAAACTGAGATTTAGTACATTCATTACCAATTACTTTGTCTTAAAAGTTACCAAATCAAAGACATTTGTTTGTGCTAGAATGCACAAATAGCACCCATGTAGAACACTACAAATGCAACAATTAAAAAAAACTAAAAACTGTTGTTCACGATTTTCTTCTGCATCTGTCTTAATGAGAAGAGAGATTATGCTTAACCAGGCTTGCACTCAGATCTGAATAGACAATTTGACCATTTGGCCAAAAGCTGAACCATGGTGAGGCGGTCATCAGTTACTGCCTTGTACAGGAGCGGCCGCTCCTTGGTCCTACATTTAGAGCTTTAACCTCAGCTTGCCACTCACTGAAGCAGTTGTTCATGGCCTTCCTGCTGCTTGTACTACCCACGTTCACTGTGGGTATGATCTTCAGTGGCCGGAGCCACTGCACAAAGCGCTTCAGCTCCAGGTAGCTACTGTGTTCACTGTATGGAATACCTACAATAAACAAATCATAATTAGAGTGAAATCCCCACAATCCTTTAAAGCTTCAAACAAAAGAACAAACACCTTTAAAAAACTTACAATATGATTAAAGAAATTTTTTAAAAAGTAAAGCAGCTATTACACACTGACCAGTAATGGCTGGTGTAAAGTTGGGAATGTGGATATGTCCTAAAAACTGTTTTTTGCTTGTTGAAAAGGGAACGTCCACCAGAAGCTGAGTCTTTGCAAGCAAGGATGGGTAGTGGTTCACCAGATTGTGTCAAAACTTCGTTGAGAATTGTCAGTCATTTCAAATACAATGTTTCTCAGTGCAAGATTGCAAAGAATGTACAGTTTACATCATGAAAAGTGTCAGGGAGTCAGGGGAAATTTTGGAACATAAAGGCCAAGGGTGGAAACCACTGCTGAATCTGCGTGACCATCGAGCCCTCAGACATTTAAGAATTTATTTTAATAAATTAAGCTATTTAAGAAACTATCAAGCTCCCATGATTAACATAGCCACATGGGCTCAGGAGTACTTTGGAAAATCATTGTCACTTAATGCAGTGCACTGCTGCATCAAGAAATGCAACCTGAAACTATACTATTCAAAGAGGAAGCCATAATATTAATTTTGCATAGAAATGCTGGCGAGTTCTCTGGGTCCAAAGAAAAATTTTCCTGAAACATTAAATTTTATGTGGCAAAGAAGGAAAAGACCATCCAGAATGTTACCAACAAAAAATGCAAAAACTAGCATCTGTGATGGCATGGGGGTGCCTCAGTGCCCACGGTATGGGTGATCTGCATATATGTGAAGGTACCCTTGATGCAGAGGATTATACTGGTATTTTGTAGAAACATATGCTGTATCAAGACATCTTTTTCCAGGAACTCCATGTCTCAGCAGAACAATGCCAGGCCTCATTCTGCACGAGTTACAGCAGTGTGCCTTGACTGGTCTGCCTGCAGTCCAGATCTGTCTCCTACTGAAAATATATGGCCCATCATAAAGAGGAGAATCAGACAGTGACCACGGACTGTTGAGCAACTCAAGTCTTGTACACGGCAAGAATGGGGGAAAAAAATTCTACCTTTTAATCGTTTGGGAATTGAAGATACTAATTGTTGCCATTTTGCAAGTAGAATTTTTTCCCCCCATTCTTGCCGTGTACATGCGTCTGTCCTTTTTGTTTTTTTGAGTGTGTTGCATGCATCACTTTGTAAATATATTCATATTTATCAGATAGAATCAAGTTTATCATTGAAAACACTGAAATATTTCCTTATGTTCTGGCATGGGGCAGTTTTCTTACATTGTCTTTGGACAATGCACACCTTGGACATGACAGAATGATGGCCAGTCAAAGAGCTGATCTTGCCCCTTTTGTGGCACAATGCTTACTGTTAGTGTTAGAGCCACAAAAGTACATAGAATACTCGAGAGCCAATACATACTGTACCCCACCAAGGATGAGAATCACTCAAGGTGTGGCTAGTGCCATCTACTTTAAAATAAGTACTTTAGAATAGTTCAGTGTTCCTGATTAAGTACATGAAATCACTCAAACTCACCAAAAAACATGTAATGAACATGAAAGTACTGTATATTTCATCTTGCTGCTGCACAAATGAAGTAACGAACACTGCTCTGAGTCATTTAATTCCATGCTCCCATGGCATGTAATGAAAGATGGCATCTTTTGGCATGCATTCAAGTATGTGTGCACAACCACTTCCTTTAACCAACAGGATATATTGTCTTTAAACAGTGAGTCCCTTTTATGGTACTCCACAAAGCATATAAACAGCTGGTCCATGACCCACAGTCTCATCTACAAGAGTAGACAGGTTGATGGGTTTATTAAAATAGTACAGCGTCAATATCTCTGGCAGGACTCTGGGTTCAGCCACAGTGTGACACATTTCCATTTCTCAACACAGTGCATCGGCAGTGCGACCCACACCGACACACATTCCACACTTATTACATGCATAATGTTACATTTAATCATGGGCTTATTTGACCCTTATTTCACCAGCCTCATCAGTGGTATGAGACAAAAGAACGAACATCCCTTGTCACCATGTTGCTGGTATGAGTTAAAGAACTATTTTGTAACTTTCCCCCATTTATATGACCTCCATCACAAAACAGAACACAGTTGACCCTTGTGGCTTTCCTCCTCACCAAACGTATAGAAAGACAGCATAAGTACATGGTCAAATTCATGAAACCACTTTACTAATGACATGGTTTGCTTCAACAGATCCACATGCTTGATGTTTATTATATAAGAACACCTAAAGTTTCTCGATGTATGAAACTGAAAGAGAGACGAGAGTAAAAAGTGTTAGTTAAACAAAAGCTCAAAATGTGGAAATATTTACCATATCGATTATCCTTAAAGACATTGCTCAATTCAAAAGGATTCACACCATCAGCTTGATGCCAAAAATGTAAAAGCCAGATTGGATGCCGCCTGGTTTTGAATGGCAGTGAATAGAGCCGTTTATGGTGCCATGTGCCAAACAAATGAAAACAAGTGTGACTGGGGTACACAGCAGGTGGGGAATTAGGCATGTTAAGCTCAAGCTGAACACAAATGTACATCCTCTTTCATATCTATAAAGGAAAGAAATCTTCATGCACTTTAGCCTATATTTAAATGCTTCATCTATTGCTTTTAATAGGAAATGCCACTTTTCTCTCATACACATGCCAATATTCTGGGAATCGATCCCAAGGGACAGACTGGTCTAATGGTAACAGGCACAAAAGGGCCATCAATATCATCAATAACTGGCAGAACTACGTTTTATGAGAGATTTCCAGGGTTTCCTGAAAATGTTGCCCACACAGCTTTCATTTTGAGGACACTGACATTCTGATATCACCACCCTCGTAGTCCAGAACATAAGAAACTAGAACCACAGTCTCCCCAAGTCAAAACACATCAGCCGATTCTGTTCACACGGAATTCTGCAATTTAGTGCCTGGTCTATCGGATTACATGCAGAGTTTGAAAAGAACTGCTCAATTCAAATCAGTCTTAAGTCTGAGATTGAAAAGACTTTCCACTGCTACAAATGCCTATAAATAAATAAATAAAGCTTTCCCATTGTTTTAGCTTCACACATCAATTTTTTCCCCCCAGATATTATGGTGTATTTTATACAAGATGACTCAGAAAAAAGGGCATAGTTGTGAGCAAAGACAGTGAAGCTTTGTAAAATCAACTGTGTAAAAAATAAATTGCATACCATAAACACTGATGTTGTCTTTGACTTGAGGTTGTATGTTCTCCACACCCACGTCCTGAGTGAAGGTCCATCCTGTGGGCTTGAACGCCACCAGCTGGTCATACGTATTAGAAAACTTGTTCAAGTATGTTTTTAAATTCTGTAAAAGGACATTCAGAAAATGTAAATACACACACAAGTGCAATTACTAAAAAACCTTACAGTAATTAAAGTAACACCATAAAATGCCTTTTACTACTTGTCTTACTTTTAATACCGGTCAGTAAAATGTGTATAATATGTAGGTTTAGAATTAGAAAAACTTCATAAACAAGTTTCAAACATTAAACTTAACATGAATTGCATAGATCTAAATTTTTATTATAATTACCTGCAACATTCAAAATTAGCCTAAAAGGGCTACACTACATAACCGTGGCAGATTCAAGCGGAAATGCCTTTTTCCCCTTATAACAAATAACCCTTTAATAAGCTAATGGGCGCTATCTCTTATCCAGTGTGTCACTGAAATTATTACAGCCCTATTCCATCAACAGTACACTCATCATTAATTAATTATCCATGCCTAAAACATATGGTACACAACAAAGTGCAGTTTTGTCACCATTAATTCTACAGAAAAAAAAAGAACTTTAAACTTAGTCTAGCATATTTTACCACCTGTCTATTACAGGCATGACACAGCATTACACTTTTTCCCTTCAAAACGTGTAGAGTCGAAGCTTCCATCAGCACTTTTGTGAAAACTAACTCACACCAGCAGAATTGGATGCTGGAACAGTTTTTTTTTTTTAGAACCTGGCACAGCATGCAAGTGATATAAAATGTCAGAATGTATCTGTGCACTTTTGCTGTGTTTGCACGCACTTTCTAATTTTAATCATCATCTTCCCAATCAGCATATTTTAAAGATAAAAAAAGATACCATTTTTGTTTGTTCTCTGCATTACAGACTACATACAAAATGGTTTGGCTATAAATTTCGAGACAGACTGTAGCTCACCTTGAAGTTCAGCTGCATCATGGGAAGAACATGGACCTGAGCCTCCTTCATGTTTGTGGTAACACAGTGGTTGATGTGCTCCGACTCTAAACAGCACATGGTCTTATACCGGTCTCTGGTCATATAGACCTTAGAACCCAGCACCTGAGAAATGGCTTGGGGAAGAAATGGAAAGTTTAACTCAGTCTTGCACAAGTTCAGTTTCAGAAGCAGTTACTATAAGCTAGAGAAACACACTTTAAAGGATACAGCTCCCAGCAAGGGTTCAAAATAGGCAGGAATAGGCTCATAGACAGAAAAAAAAAAAGTTGGAAAAGATGAAATTCATCTCAAGCCAAGGGCACATCAGGAGAGAAAGAATTATCTTTGACATTTCCCTTTAATCCTTCCGTTATACAGCCTTGTCAGTTAATCAGCACGGATGCTGTGTTCACTAAAGAGGATTCTTTTCTTTCCTGACAACTGCTGAGAATCTATGAATACAGTGGCTGAGTTACAGAACAAGAGACATCACTCACCCAAGAACACCTTCTCCTTTCCCACAGAGTATGTGCCACACACGATCAGAGTGCGAGGGTTGAGTGTGACCAGCTCAAAGGCTGTGTTAGCAGCAAAGGTGATCACTTCCTGTTGTGTCGGAAATGCATATTCTGGGCTACAGTACCTATGTTTATTTATTAAAAAAAAAAAAAACCCACACACAAAAAAAAAAACAGATTACAATATTATATTTCAGAGGAGCAATGAGCTTCAGTTTGAAAGCTGATGACTAAAATATGGCTTTCATTGGGTGTAAAATATGAGTTTCATTGTCTCTTCAGTATCAGGTGTTGACAAACACTCTGATCTTTTCGGCATCACGTCAGTAATGAGATTAGTGCATCCTTACTAATGAAGGCTTGTGACATTCAAAACACAGCAGTGGCCTTCAATACCACTCCTGAATATCCTATGCTGCCCAGTGAGGCTCGCTCGCTGTTAAACCGTGTGAACTAACAAACGCTCAAGATGTCAATCTGTCTCAGTTGGTTCCGAGCACCGAGCACCAAACAGATGTTCTGTGGGCTGCATTTGGCCAAAGTACTCACGTGGTATCCAGATAAAGTGTCGAAATCCTGATACCCTGCAACTCTGGGTAGCGCTCCATGGACGGATGTGCCCGGAAGTCGCCTGTGTGGAGCACAGACTGTCCATCTGGCAGCAGGAACAGCAGCATGGCCGACCCTGGACAGCTGGACAGGAAACAAATCACTGACATCCCTGATCACTCTTACATAGGTACAAGCACAGACCAGAGCTCATGTAGTACAACGCATTTAAAAGTAACTGAAGGAAAATAAAACTCACTGATTGGCATCTAGTAGGATAACCTTTACACCATCAACTACACATTCCTCGTTCATGGGGAGAACATGGACATACTGCTCATCAACATGTAGTTTACTCTTCACCAGGTTGCCTGTTATCTACCAAGACAAAAATCAATCAACTCACCCACACAAAACAATTCGGAGACAAAGCGTCAATAAGAAACTCATTACTACTCAGGTGAATTATTAGGAAAAAAAGGAATAATGAATGACAGAGCTACAATTACTAAGCCAAGAGAAGAGCTCTATCGACATCCAATTAATCTTTTGCATTTCTCTGGTAATCTTGGCAGAAAAAGGGGTGAATAGCTCCAAGATTATTGCTTTAGTCTTAGAAAAGGAGCATATGCATTCTTCCTTAAGGCCAGAGTGTATTTATTTACACTTCAGCACGTATGCTTACTTTATTGCAATAGATAGGAATGGTTGAGGTTTTCTTCAATCCGTTGTAGTGATCGGAGTGGAAATGTGTAAGGAAGTAGGCGGTGATGCCTTTGATATTCCCATACTGAAAAGCATCCACAGCAAAGGTTGTTCCTGAGCAAAGACAAGCAAACTCAAATCAGTAACAGAATGGCAACAGACTCTGTAAAGTATGTACCTCATCACTGCAATGTGCAATCAAGTCATTGTAGCAAATATGGCAATAAAGAAAATAAAACGTGGCCCTACTCAAGTCCTCATCCTCCCTCTATACAGCATCAAGTCAGACAAGTCCTTCAGAACTACTAGTGCTCTATAGGTTATACGATAGTGGCAAATGATGGAGAGCGAGAGTCACTCAAACCAACTTTAAAAACATTCAAATCACCGTCATGTCCTTAAATACAGAAAACCGAAACACTGCTTAACACCAACGGGTAATGAAACAATAGCTACGTTTCCATTAAGAAATTTATTTGCACAATTTGCTTTAGCATATAAAAGTATTTGTACATATAGGCAATGGAACCAGAAACTGTCGTTTACATTCTACAAGCCTTTTTCTTTTAACTTTCATTTAATAGCACACAAGGTATTTGTGCATAC
The DNA here is from genome assembly GCA_025674545.1 of Hassar affinis. Taxonomy (NCBI): domain Eukaryota; kingdom Metazoa; phylum Chordata; class Actinopteri; order Siluriformes; family Doradidae; genus Hassar; species Hassar affinis. The sequence goes on from JAOVYV010000053.1 coordinate 12,593,154, forward strand.
ATGAGATTCCATGAAAAAACTGCATTGGAAATGTTTTCGATGCCAATAATAATGCACACAACCCTGCAGGAAGGATTTTGAATGAATAAATGCAACTGAAGCACACACTGTCTGCTGTGGCCTATAAACCTAGTAATCTTAGCAAACCTCAGCTGAGTAATCTCAGCTGCCTGAGTCTATCCAGCCTGCCCTTTGAACCTTCAGTTGTTAATGAAGTTAAAGCCAAAGCTACACAATTTGCGACCTACATGAACTTAGAAATTGGAAAGTCAAACCCTATTTTAAACTTTATGCGACAATTTTTGCAGGAAATCTAGATAATTCTCTAGATAAAAGCAGCTGCCGAACACATAAATGTAAATATAAATGTGATGCCCTCAGTGTTCATGCAGTGAAAAGGTGAAAAATATTAGGAAGCTAAAGATTACATACAGAAGCATATAACACCATTCTGAGAGTACAAGGTGATATTTTTAACAATGTATTTCACAAAGTATAAAGAACAAAGTGTGAACAAATATTCCAAGGAACATGACATGGAAGGAACCAGCCAGGCAAGACAAAACAAAAAACCATTAACAATGCAACTAACCAGGGATTTTCTTGTAGAACGGGCATCGTTTGTGCTCTTCTGCTCCTCCATCTGTCGCACTTGTTGTGTTCCACCTCTTCCTCCCCCATGCCCTCGCTCCTCGCTTGCCTTCTGTTTGCGTAGGCCGAGCAGCTCCTTCTTCTGCTTCTTCCTTCATCGTGGTCACTTCAGATACTGCAGCGTTCTTCCTCCGTCTATTCTGCCACGCTGAAGCTCCCGAGCTCGTCCCTTGAGCAGAAGTCACCCGGAGTTTCTTTTCCACAGTTGGGCTAACTTCCTCTCTCTCTTCTTTCAAAGGCTTCAGTCCAAAAAAGACACCAATATCAGTTTGCTTTAACCCAGACCTTCCTGCATTGGTCTGGGCTTTTTTGGGTGTTATAGAAAGAGTTTGTTTTCTACTGGCCAACATTGTTTGAGTTGAAGACATTTCCTGATTCAATGAATCAGTCTTTCCTTCAACACAAGTAGAATTAAGACTGTTGAATTGCGTATCACGTGATATGCATTCACGAAGATGGTCCAGGACCAGACTTTGAGGAGACGGTAGCTGAGGATTATCTTCCCTACATTTCCCTATATTGGACTGATGAGGTCTATCAGTAGGGCCTGCACAACTAGAACTAATCAAATGCTCATGTGACTCTAATTGGCCACAGGTGTACAGAGACTCCTTGATAACAGGATCTCCTTGGCTTCTGTCTATCTCGGTTTCATACTGATCTAAGACATCAGCAAACAGGTCATCATCACTCAGTGCACTATCATTGAACAGTATCAGTGAATCAGAATCGTCATCTTTCTCATACATATCCTCTAGTGCTGTACTGTGAAACAGTTTTTTCTTTATTTGCCTCCCTCCGGTTTCAGCAGGGACTTCAGAAAGAGGAGAGTACGAGATATAATCATCATCTAAAGTACATGGTTCCTCTTTTACTTCTTTGGTCTGAGCATCATTTCCGGCTTTCACTGGGGTGGAATTCCTAATATTAGTTTCCTGAGTGGATTTTTGAGTTCGAGTTCCTTTGGTAGAAGGAGACCAGCCTTTCTTTTTTTTAATATCCTCAGGCCCTGGTGAGCGCAAGAGTTGCAAGGCATTAGGACGACCAGGAGTACAAGATTCTCTGGATCCATGAGCAGGAAAGGCACTCTGGCTAGATGCAGTGGACAGATTGACAGCACTGTCCACAAAGCTATCTTTACTATAAATAATGGTATCATTATTAAACGTCTTCTGCTCCAGATGGGATCCAGGCGCAGGGCCCAGTATTGAAGATGAAGACTCTGTGGCATTTAAGGCTCGGCTGTGAGCTAAAAGCGAATGGCTGTACCTCTTATAGTGGTTTGGAATGGAGGAGGAACACTTTAGGCCATCTGGACAATCTGGAATTGAAAGACAAAAAACATAATTAAGCCCTACCACCACACAGGCTCCATTTAAGGGGGCAGTGTTAATTTCTGGGGGGGGCGAGAGGAAAAAACACAGAGCAGTAGCACTTTACTTCAACCAGACAACCATCCATACCATTTGGTAAAATCAGCAGATAAATACACTGAAAGAAATCAGAGCTGTCTCATGGCAAATGGGCAAAATATTACAACTGAGAGAATACAAAAATTGTTCAAGGTATATAAAAGCAGCCTCCAATATCACTGTCTATATATGGGGTACCTGTTTTAGTGTATTTCTTGCTCTGGCACCATCATGTCAACTTAGGAAGGTCTGTAAATTAGCTAATTTGTTGAATATGGTGTGTTGGAAACAAAAAACTAAAACCCCCTTGGTGAGCTACACCCAAGACACCATGAGATACCAGTGATCATGACTCATTCTCTACTTTTGATTGGAGTTCTTATCACCACTTTTGCTGCTCCTGAGGATGCTCCCACATGGACATTCTAAAGATCACCATGATGGACCGCTTAAAGATTCACTTAGAAACCCCATATTTGTCTTTGGATTGCAACTGATATAAACAGCATATCAGCCTGTACAGATATAATCAGTCAAATCTCCATCAGTGAACAGTTTATAATGTCAACAAAATAGTGAAAATAAATTCACTGGCTACAATTACAGTTTTTATTAAAGAGCACACAGTTATAGAAGGGGGCATTGGTAGCTCAGTGTTGAAGCAGTGGACTACTGATCAGAAGGCCAAGAGCTCAAATCCCAGCACCACCAAGCAGCCACTACTGGCCCCCCCAGCAAGGCCCCCAAT
>JAOVYV010000053.1:12600611-12612997 GCA_025674545.1 Hassar affinis
AACCCCTGTGTGTGTGTGTGTGTATATATATATATATATATATATATATATATATATATATACACACCATGCATCTTTGTTTGGGATTGTGCATTTATATAATCTCATGTGTTTATTTTAATAAAGGTATTTTCATTTTAAAGTCAAGACAAGTGGCATGAATATGTAATGGTGGAGAGTAGAGGTTGTGTTTCCCTCTTTACATTCCCCATGAACTTGTGGGAGGTAGTATCAGTTACATGCCTGGCTATTATAAGGTTCACTCAGATAAGTAGCACAGCATGTAATTAATGGCTTCATGATTCTGGGTGCTGTCTCACAATCTGGGTTAGGAAAGATGAAGATTTTGGACCGTGATAGCTCTAACATTAAAAGTCTTTAAAATGACCTTCCTTTTAAAAGGATATAAATCATGAAGCTATGTGTAATACTACATGACTGTCTTTAATATACTATTACTTTCACTCTTGTGCTGCGGAATAACTAGATGTTTACTTCCACTTATTTTTGTATTACCATCACACAACCATTATGCCACTGAAATAATTTTTTTTTTACATTATGTATGATGCACCGTAAGAGAAGAAAACAGGTTCAGTTTTATATATATTCTTCTGCCCCCAGTTTTCTTGGATTTGCTGAGTCTTCCTTGGTCCCTTCAGTCTGAGTTCTTGACATGATGAGCCATTAAATATTAGAGAGAGCAGTCATCATGGCTGCTGGCACGTGGCTTATTATAGCAGCTCTGTGAAAGGTGCTATCTGCTCTAGCTGTCACCGGTCTATCATTACCCTCTTTGTAAGAAGGAAGTTGGCCAAGCCACTCAGCCTTTATCCTCCTTACCTCCATATCATGAACTTTACAGTGCTTCCCTGGCACAACGTTTGGTACATTCCGTTACCAGTGATCAGAACCTATTCATGCCCCTGCTCCATCCTCTCTGCTTGTTTTATACAGCCCTTTTTACTTGCCAATTGGTTTAAATATTGCCATCACAAGTTTGTTAAGTCATCCCTTATCATTACTGTTCTCTAATTATGATTATAACGACATTTGGCCTGTGATTTGATTTTGTGGAGGGTCTACAAATTTAAATATGTTGTTTATTCATCTAGGTCAGGTGAATTTCATGTTCATTCATGAGAAGAGGGCAAAGAACTAAACTAGATTTTACCTCTAATCAGGGTTTGTACTTCTCAACTGCTAAGAGTATAAATAATATGCTGATGGGTATTCAAAGCTGGAACATTGAAACTGCCATCGCTGCATTTTATATATTAGTGTCACATATTAGTATTTCACACCCTGAGGACACAGAATATAAGAATGGCATTTCTAGTGATAGGAAGAAGTTGCTCTTCTGACCTTTCACTCAGAGCAAGAGGGAACAGCTGAGAGAAATGAAGTAATATTAAAGTATAGTAGCACTTTGGTTGTAATGGGCTGCCTGAGGGCTGCAAAGGAACTCAGGAAAATGTGTAGCTTCCCACTCAATGGGGTTTGCCCTTACATTTGATATCACCCCATCAGAATTATTCAGAAACTTCACTGTTCGTTGACTACACCTCTGTGTTGGCTAACATGTTTGTTCCCGTAACTTTCATCTACAAATATAGATTTTCCTGAATATCTTTATTATTAAACAAAATATTGTTTAAAAAATGAAGTGTTTTATATGTGAGTGACAGTTCAATGATCAGACTAGAATAAACCAATTAAGGAAGAATCCCTCTTTATTCCTAGCAGACAAGCACTTTCTGGCCATTTGTCAGTTTTAAAACATGAACAGGTTTAGAATAAAAATAAGCCTTAAAGGCACAAAGACAAAAGCCATTTTAAAAGTCCATCAACCAAGGAAGCAATTTGACAGCTCAGACAAACAGGATAAATTTGATATACAAAGACAACCATCAGCACATCACACATCCATGCATTGTTTGATGAGAGTCCTCTATCCAGCCTTCAGTTTCTTTTTATCTAAAAAGAACAAAAGCAATTTGTTGAGAAAATGTCAAAGCAAAGCTGCAATGTATCACTTATTCCTGAATGAAACTTTTATTTTCCCTACTTGGTCACTAAAAGACCTTTTCAAATCCTTTTGGAGACTCATATTTCTCCCTGTCTGCTTCAATATTTTTTATTAACCTCTTTTGGGGTTGTTAACCTCTCAGATTTACAGACATTCATGGAGAAATCTCATTTCTTTTGCCTTCACCTACTTTAGTAAGAGCAGGGCTCTGAATAGGCGATTGACAAAACTCGCAAGTTATTTTCTTTATAAATTGTAGCTTTTGGCGATTTGATAGTGATGGTGTTTTGCAGGATAGCAGCAGCCAAAGTACCTGCATATATTGGCACAGAAAAGAGAGGACAGCATTTAAAGTCTTTATAACAGTTTTACCTGAGGACACACTGCAGTTAAAGAGAGGAGGCTTTGATTGCCTGCTGTGTCCTATTCTCGTTGCAGGATGCCTGAGGAACCAGTTGACCCCAGTTCAACCACATGTAAACACTTTGGTTGGGTCGTAATGTGACTTGAAGCTTAGTGTCCAAATGATCAAAGAACTAGAATTATTCTTCCTCACTTGCCTCTTTTCCTTTGCTCTCTTCTCTTCTCTTTCTCTTAGATGGCCTGGTTGTGGTAGGTGTTCACTCTGCTAAGTTTCCCAACGAGAAGGTTTTGCAGAACATTTGCAGCGCTGTGTTGAGGTACGGCATCACTCACCCGGTGGTGAACGACTGCGACGCTCAGCTGTGGCATGAGTTGGAAGTGTCCTGCTGGCCCACCCTGGTCATTCTGGGGCCCAGGGGAAACCTGCTGTTCTCTCTGGTGGGAGAAGGACATCAAGAACGCCTCTTCCTTTTCACTGCTAGTGCTCTCAAGCACTATAGACAGCAGGGTTTGCTCAAAGACCATGCTGTGGGAAAAAAGCTCTTCAAGGACTCCTTACCACCTTCCATCCTGTCGTTCCCAGGAAAAGTGATGGTGGATCCCAAAAGCAAGAACCTGGCCATTGCCGACACAGGGCACCACAGGGTTCTGGTGGTGTCCAGTACTGGACAAGTCCTGTACTGTGTAGGAGGTAAGGAGTATTGAACTGTTTCACCTCACTGATTCAACACCAACATTTATGTAACTGATGAGAACTTTGAGAACAGACAGACTGCTGTACAGAAACATCTTTAATCTCCTTTCTCATCTTCTTTATAATGGCAGGGCCTGAAAGTGGAAAGCAGGATGGGGATCTGTCTGAAGCACAGTTTAATTCTCCTCAAGGAATATTCATGAAAGGAGACGCTGTGTATGTGGCTGACACTGAGAATCACCTCATCAGGAAGGTAAATAGATAATGAGCTCTGCAGTGCAGCTGCAGGCTTTGACCTACTTTTCTGTGACTTCAGCAGATCAGTCATGCTGTGTTGTATGTCTTTTTCTCTTTCATCAGATTGACCTTTCAGAGAGAAAAGTTACAACTTTAGCCGGCATCGGCATGCAAGGCACAGATAAAGTGGGTGGAGCAATGGGACTTCAGCAGCCAATCAGCTCCCCCTGGGACATAGTCCTTGGCACAGCAGGTGAGGATTTTTAGCAGATATTCTGTTTGGAGGATTGCTATTAAGGTTTTGATAAGAAGGAGAGCAGTTCAAGTCCCAGGATTGTCAGAGAGCACACTACTCAGTTTTGTAAATAGAATTTAATGTAAATAGAATAAAATGTAGCATTCTAGTCATCTGTCATCTTTCTCTGACACACACTACAAATCTTAAATCTGTTTTAAAATTGGATTCTATAACTCTATAAACTATAACCCTATAAAGTTATAGATTTTTCAGATTCTTCTCCTTGGTAATCCCATAGTCATCAAAGCCCCCACTTTCACAGATTTGACAAAATAAAAACACAAAACACATTCAGATTATAGTGATTTAGATGGGTAGTAAACTCAGGGTGCGATCACTCTACAGGTAAGGCCAGCCATGACCAGACTGTGATTAGATTAGTAAAGTTAAGGTTGAATTATACAAAACCCATACTGCAAGATGATCTGAGAAGCAAATCATCTAAGATCAGCCAGAAATTGGGAAACATTTTGCTGATAATCAGAAGGGGCAAATGAATTCGGTGTCGGTCAGGCTTTACTCTTTTCCCCACTCTCTGTATTAGGGCTTGTGAGACACTGACTCAGAATTTGACTGGATACGTCATATTTTAAAATCTGATCCACTGACATATTTTGTGCATTGAATACTTATTTTGAGTACTCTGTTGATGTGTATTCCTGAATGTGTGTTCTGGTCTAAAGAAACAGGACAAAGGCCTAAAACATGTCATTCATCTGAGAGGATCATGAAGTGTTTTGAAGTAACAGGATAGAGTGTTTAAAACACACTGCCTGGTTCTTGTGTCTGCTGCTTTAATATTTCTTTTCCTTTGTGTAGGCTTTCTTGCATAGGAATTACAGTCACTTAATCTATTTCCTCATATTACCCATGAAGTTTTATGTCTCATATAAAGTCTGCATTTATTATTCTGCCAGGAGCAATTTTTTTCTAATTTATGATCTTTTTATTCATGCTATTCACCATAACATTGTCTCTCTATCAGTTCCATCTGCCTTCTAATCACGGTTCCCTTTTGAAGTTCTTGGAAGTTCTCTCTGTAGCTCTGGTTGTTGATACCATATTTGTCTTTCTTGCTGCTGGAGTGTAGCTGATCAGGGTGGACCTTTGTTGTTATAGAATGGACTCTCGTTGTTTGGAGCAACCCATAAGTAAACAGTCAGGCCTGCTGGTTACTAGAGGCAGATATTAAGATACATGTTGTCTGGGCTAAGGTCTGAAAGCGTTAAGATCAAAAACACTCGTGGGTGACCTACGGCTTCAAACAGAACCTGCCCCACTTTTCTTCTTTCTTGAACAAACTGCTTGATTTATTTGGGTTGTCTAACACCATACAGCATTCTGTCAGGCAATTAATCTGCACCTCATGCTTTTAAAATAGTCATTTGTGATTTTCAGATACAGCCCCTGGCAAACATTATGGAATCGCCAGTCTTCAAGGAGGTTCATCCATCTTCTTTAATTTGTAGCAAAAAAAATCATAGATATGACAAAACAATTTTTCTTTAATTGCTAAACATTCTGGTTTCATGAAACATTCCTCAAACAAATGTAATTATTTTAAATAATGGCATATTTTTTTCAGATCAAATGAAGGAAAAAGGTTGAGGGGAAAAAGGGTAGAATCAGGGTAGAATTTGCATTTCTAAAGCAAATACCTGCACAAGTCTAAAAAACCCCAAATACCTGCACAAGTCTAAATTAGACCTTAACAAGCTATTGGACTTGGACCCCAACAAGAGACTGCTCATTTGAAACAATGAAAAGTGTAATTAAACTCCAGCACAGATGTTGGTTGTTCTCAATCAGCTGTGTCTAAAATTTGGTGACGTTTATAAAAGGAAAACATATGGGTAGACCTAGGAAGATGTCAAACCACCAGGATAGACAACTCAAAGCAGTATACTTTGACAAGAAAAAAATGCACAACAAAACAAATGGACAGATGGGGCTGATGTTTCAGACAGAAACTATAAGTAATCGGCTGAATGAAATGGGGTTTACATATAGAGAAGCAACAAGAAAGCCAGCACTGACACCTACACAGAACAAAACAATGTTACAGTGGGCTAAAGAGAAGCAGCCATGGAGTGTGGATAATTGGATGAAAGTGAATCATGAACCTGCATTGGCCAAAGGAGATGATGCTGGAACATATGTCTGGTGCCATTCTAATGAAACACATAAAGACAACTGCCTGAAGATAAATTTCTCCACTAATTTATGATATGGCATTGCATGTCAGGTATTGGACCAGGAGAGATTGCAACAGAGATTGCATTACTGTGACAGTTAATGCACAGATGTACACTTTGGACACTTTGGTGATGAAGTCATTTTTCAGGATGGTAATGCATCTTACTATAGAGCAGTCCTTCTCAAATAGTGGGGCTCGCCCCCCTACACATGTGTAGGGTGGGCACAGTGCAGTGCCTGGGGGGGCACATGTGACCCCATTTTGAATTAAAATTCACTTTGGGGGGGGCCCCAAAGTGTTTTCTTCTTCCTAGGGGGGGGCTTAACAGAAAATAATTGAGAATCACTGCTATAGAGCAAAGAGTGTTCAAGCTTTTCTCCAGGAAAGGCAGATCAAATCAGTGACACGGCCAGCAAGCAGTCTGGGGCTCAATCTGATTCAAAACTTGGTCCATGACTAGGCTTCAGCCTTCAAAGATGATCTGCCAACTTCTATTCAAGAAAGTCAGAACCAGTTTGAAGGAGAACATTGTTTTTCATTAGTGAAGTCCATGTCTCAAAGGATTCAGGCTGTCATAAAAGCCTGCAAAGGAGCAACAAAGTACCAATTGTGATTTTTTTCACTTGAGCTGGTAAAACAATATGCCATTAATTAAAACAATTTAATGTAATTTGTTTGAGGAACAACATTTATCTGTGTCTCTTATCTGTGATTTGTTTATTTGCTACAAAGTAAAAAAAAAAAAGCTGGTTGAACACCCTCCGAGTGCAGTCCTTCCATTATGTTTGCCGGGGGTTTTAATGAATACACAACGGATCAGAAACCATTGCAGTTTTCAGTGTTTGTGATGTGTTTGTGTTCGACTGTTTGTTGACAGTTTGACTGTTATTCTTGGCCCCTGTCGTGCTTGATCACTTGTTCCTTCTACTCAGTCAGCTGCTTCTTTGCTTCAGTCTGACCTTTAGGACACAGTGCTGCTCCACTCATCTGTCCTGTACTGTTTCAGTCCCTTTGCATGTTAAATGGTCATGTTGGACATAGTTCAGTGAATATTTTCCATCATTTTCTGAATGTCATCAGACTTGTGAATGTGTGCTTCCTTTAGTCACCGTTCAGGCATAATCGCACATGTTTGTTGCATGTATGGCACACTGTTTAGACAAAAGCACTATATAAAACATTAGGAGTGGCTATGTACTAAACCAGAATCACTTTCCTTTTTAGTTCATAGTATGCTCCAAAATTTGAAGGGAGATTTATGAATAGACGTCGGCAATTCAAATGGCCACGTAAATATTTTAGCATTTAACCACATTACTGTTGAACTGTGAATTGTGAGTGGCCACAATTTCTTTGACAGCAGCTCTGACAGTAGCGCCAGCTGTAATTCAAATCACAGATGTGCTCATTCTAATACATTCTCAGTTCTGAATGAGAAGAGGATCCCATGACAGATCCTGCAAACTGTCCAGTAGTAAATAGCTTCAAAAGGTCTTAATTATTGATACAGGGAAGCGTTCTGTATGGAAGCAGTTCATTAACATTTATGGAAGGAGTCGGAGGCTGAACTGTTTTCTGCCTTGGTAGACTTTTCCAGAAGGAGGAATTTGTTGGGGGTTTTTTTTTTTTGTTGTTGTTCTCAGGAACTTAAAAAGCGGCATATTTTTAGCTTCAGAAAGAGACTTGTGTTTATTTAACATAGCAATTTGCCTCTGATTAAATGTTTGTCGTATAAAAGAATAAAACACTTTGGGATATGAAAACAATCAGCTTTGGGTGGCAATGCCATCTTGTCATGTCTCCCCATCATGTTTCATCCCTTAATTTATTTTGCTATTTATTTTAATTTGCTATTTTATTACAAATAATGTTAAGGAGCCAAAGTGTCTTTGGAACAAGTCTGAACTGATTTACTTATGCTGTTGCACAATGCTAAACTGGCACCTATAAGCATTAGTCTAGTATTCCAGTGCAAAACCAGACATGTCCTGCATGATAAGCTGTATTTAGAGAAAGTAGAAAATTGTCATTTTATTTCATTTCTCATGTAACTATTGCTTAAAGCACATAAATCTTAAAAGCTTTCTTGGATAGCTATGAGACTTGAATGATGTTTATACAGTATGTTTTTTTTTCATAATGCAGGTCTTTGTAAAATCTCCTTCAATAACAGTTAAATGTTATTGCTGTTGTCATTTTATTTAATACCTGCTGCTACATTTGAAGTTGATGGATTTCTGCATTTAAGGTCTGGATTCATCATTTTGGCCACCCGGTAAATGTCTTGCATCCTTACCTATTATCTTTTTTTTTCTAATTATTTTAAAAGCTGCATATAGAAGGATTTCATCTCAGGCCATCAGTTCCTCTCTCAATCATTTTTTTTCCATTAATGCATGTACTGGGCTTTGGGCCAGCTGAAATTGTCTCAGATAAACAGCACCATTAGTTGGCTATTGTTAGACATGAGTGCAATGGTCCTCATTGTCATTCCTCTCATAAAAAACATGCACGTACATGATGTGGTCCTGAACATGGGACTGCTGAATAGAGTTTAGCTGAGGTCTAATTGGAGTCTGACTGCTTTAGTGAATGAGTATGGAGACTGAATGCTGGTCATGTTGGGAACGGCAAAACATGCACATTTGCAGTGCTTTGATGTATACAAACACTAACAGTAAAGTACTGAGCACAGCCTAAATAATTGAACCCACTTGTGTGGCTGTTGTTCCTGTAATTACTCTCCATTTCCAACAGTGACTTGATGGTCAGTTTTGTGTTTCAAGAATTCTAAGTTACGCTTTAGAAAGAGTGATTTGTGTGAAATTCTCTCAAGAAGACAGACCGATCAATTCTTGACATAAAATTAAGAGACAATGGTTAATAGACCTATTATGAGATAAGTATCAACTCAAGTGTGTGTGTGTGTGTGTGTGTGTGCGCGCTCGTTCTCACATGTGTTATCACAGGTGGTACAAAGGATAACGTGTTGTGGATCGCAATGGCAGGGACACATCAAATCTGGGCTCTGTTCCTAGAGGATGGGAAGCTGCCCAAAGGAAGGTAAGCTGTTCCTTGTCGGTCGACTAGGGACATGGCCCCACACACACACACACACACACACAAGCACATACAAGCACACACACACACACACACACACACACACACACACACATACACACACACAAACATACACACACACACACAAACACACACACACAGACACACACACACACAATCACAGACACCCACACACACACACACACACACACACACACACACACACATACACACACACATACATACACACACACACACAAACACACACACACAGACACACACACATACATACAGCACCAGCTTGTCATTGTACACACATTCTCCAGGATACAGCATGCAGAGCTATAAGCTGTGATATAAGCTATTATAAGCTAATTATATATAAGATACTAGATATATATTAGATATAAGAATTATAAGCTAATTCTCTTCCAATGTGGTTGTAAACATACACAGTTGTAGATTACATTATGTTTTCGTTCTTGTTATTTTGAAATTCTAATGCATGATTAGCATATTTCATATACAATGGTAAGAGGCAAAAGTTTGCATTCCTCATGATTTAATAATGGGGAACTGTAAGTAACTGTAAATGTACCTCTATGTTATAATTCCAAAATGATAAATATCTAGATGACTCCTATAACAAGAACACAGTCTAAAATGATTTCTTCTAAAAAAGACTTGATGTTGCTAGAAATTTTGTTCTGTCATCATGTAATCCTAGGGTTATGCAAACCTTCTCACTTGAGGTATATTCTTTGAATGTTTTGAAAGTTATTTTTTGTACTTGGGCTGGATTAAAACATCCACACTAATTTCTCGTTTTCCTCATTATGTGGTTGCAGTGAATATAAAAAGGGCGAGTGTGTGCGCTTTGCAGGCAGTGGGAATGAGGAGAACAGGAATAATGCATACCCTCATAAAGCCGGCCTGGCTCAGCCGTCGGGTCTGACCTCCGCTCCCGAAGAGCCGTGGAATTGCCTGTTCATTGCCGACAGCGAGAGCAGCACCATCCGCAGCCTCTCTCTGAGCGACGGAGCTGTCAAACATGTAGTCGGAGGGGAGAGGGACCCCCTGGTGAGATTTATTTTCAGCTTTCAAAGCATCTCTGTGCGATTTGCTAAAAAAGTGTTCGGCCAAGTTTGTGTATCCTGATAAAATTCCAAATTGAACAATATCAAGAGCCTGCAGTGCTGCTGGAAAGGAACAGATCGTATCTGCGATCGTTTAGAGCCATGTTCCTGTGAAAAGCAGCTTACACCCCAGGATTGAACATAATTAGAAACGGGATTGAAGTTTTGCTCTGGGCTGCTGAGCAGGGTGGTCAGATGAGTGTAGTGTGAGCTCTTCGTCTGACTGTCCATTCATTTCTTAAACTCTTGCGGCACTTTGTGTTTCCCACTCAGAGGGAAAACAGGCCCACTTGTTCCCTCTAATACAGAGGCGGTTTTAAAAAAAGAGAGACAAGATAAAGATTTACATTTTTGTGGCTTCATGAATTAATCAGAGTACAAAGTATTATAACATGCTGTGTTAAATTTTGACAGGCAGGAATTCAAATCTTCCGGAGTGCTCTCTAACTCAGACATGCTTAATAAATGAGGTCAGGAGCAATCATGATCATGTGCTGAGCTGAGACAACCTAGTGGAGGAAGTACTCATTTCAGTTCCACCCTGAAATGAAGACATTTTCAAATCTGTGTAATTGTGGTTTGTGTTTTCCCGACAATTAAGTGTGTGATTGCTCTATTTGCTAGTTCCATTTGAGTGTAATTGTTCTTTCCTGCCTTGTTAGAGGACTTGATTGGTGAATTGCTAGACGCGACTAACTGTGACTCCCGTGGAGTGTGGTGACTGAGAAAGCTTGTTTCTAAATTACACTTTGCAAAGCCACAGTGCAGCATGAACACAGTGGCCCTTATTTGTCTCGAGCGCATGAATTGATTTATGAATGAATCTGTGTATGACTCAAGAAAATGTCTTATGATGAAAAGTGAAAGGTGAGGTAAACATGCTCCCATTCACTGGTCCCTTATTTGTACATTATATTCATATGTCTCACACCAATTTACCCTTATATACATCTTATTTACCTAAAACATCCCCTAATTTTTGAAGTTGTCCCAATTAGGAGCAATAAAAGGAAAGCATTCAGTAGGCCAACTAGATCCAAGGACAGAAAGTGTCCTCCAAAACCGAGAAGGAAAAAACTGTATTCATTTCGGTGAAGCCGAGTTTGAAGTAATTTTGTTCAAGGTTGCTGCAAATAAAAAACAAATCTGGAGCTGTGAGCTTTTTTTTAGAGGTCATAATCAGGTAAACCAGCTCTTTTTTATACTTAGGTTTTTATGTATTATAGATAGAAAAGACTTGTGATAAAGCAAGGTTACATCCAGAACAAATAAACTACTGCTTAGTGAGACACTGAAAGAAATGACACTGAAAGACTACCAAAATTAATCAAATTTACATAATAAATAATAACTTAAAAAAACCTGTGTTGATCTGAAGGTTTGCCCAGTAGTCAACATTCAGGTCAGTGCTTTGTCATTCCACTTTTATGCAAATGGAAGGACTAATGATCTGACAAAGTTTGACCAATAAGGGACATTGCCTTGGATTGTTTTCGTTGTATTACTTCACAGTGTAAGAAATTTGGCCATCTTTGTAAGTTTCTTGCAGAAGAATATTTCTTAACATGGGCTGTGTGCCAAACTGCATAATGGCCACTAAACAGTATACCCAGGTAATCAGGCCACAAATGGTGTAGTGACTATTATACTGTTTACTTCAGTAGTATGCTGCCCAAGAAATTGTGACTTGCAACAAGTAGATGGCTGTTCAACAAAAAAAGTACAACTTTGTGTCCTGAATCCTTTCTTCTTGTAATATAATATGGGTCACTCTTGATTGTTGGCTGTGGCTCCTGCCAGTCTCTGTGTAGCCAGACTTCTTTGTCACTGAAGTTTGGTGTGATGAAGTTTGACGTATCAGATCTGGAGTATTCCTTTGACAGGATATAGAGAATTTTTTCCTCTCTTGACTCAATCATGTTTTTCCATATGCACTGTAGCTTTATTGATCTAGAAAGCTGAAGGACAGCAGCACAACCAACACTAGTCTCAGTTGTGTATGTGGTTTTTCTTTAACAGAATCTCTTTGCCTTTGGAGATGTGGATGGAAAAGGGGTGGATGCTAAGCTCCAGCACCCTTTAGGAGTGGCCTGGGATGCCAGTAACAGCCTGCTCTATGTGGCAGACTCTTACAACCACAAGGTATTGTTTTCTGAAAAGGATATACATATATACAAGGGACACCTGAAACACCTGTCATTTTAGACCACAATAATTTATTAGTATGGTGTAGGGCCTCCTTTTGCGGTCGATAATACAGTGTCGATTCATCTTGGGAATGACATCTACAAGTCCTGCACAGTGGTCAGAGGGATTTAAGCCATTCTTCTTGCAGGATAGTGGCCAGGTCACTACGTGATGCTGGTGGTGGA
>JAOVYV010000053.1:12687317-12715084 GCA_025674545.1 Hassar affinis
CAATGTAAATAGTCATGAAAATAAAGAAAACGCATTGAATGAGAAGGTGTGTCCAAACTTTTGGCCTGTACTGTAGGTGAACACAAAAAGATAGATCATTGTCACAAGTATGGTAGTACAGTAGATATGAAAAATATTTAAAAATAAAAATCTCTCTAAACACAATTTGGGCATGATGAAGTAACAAGGAGAAGTAGTGTTGTTTGATGTGAAGCAGAACAGCACCCCCTTTTGGAGACTTTCCATGTACTAAAAGTGAGTGAGGCAGTGAGTGAGGCAGTGAGTGAGGCAGTGAGTGAGGCAGTGAATGAGTGAAAAGGTCTGAATGGCAGAGGGCAGTCAACCCTACAGGCCCTGCCATAGAAGCTCTGTAGAATTGTCAAGCTCTCTAAACATTGTTAGATGTTACAGATGCTACAGTTATTCCCAGGAAACTGATTACCAAACATCAATCATCAAATATCAAAGAATCCATACATAAAATGACTTTTTTTATAAGAAACCACCAGTGTTAACCACTGTATAACACTGAATTCTACGTTACAGATACTCCAATGTTTACAAGGTACTCCCCACAGTATGTCACAGAGCAGTATGCTCAGGTAAGATATGGAACGTACTTCTACAGTGTCTAATAACAGAGTATGAATATCCTAGATATTAATTATAAGATAGAAATTAGATATAAATTATATACTCTGTATGCATATATAAAAGTAATGTTTTCTTCTTCTTCTCTTGGCTAAGATCCTTGTGATTCCCAGCCATGCCACAATGGTGGGACTTGTGTGTCTGAAGGGCTAGAGAAATACCACTGCCAGTGTCCTCCAGGCTATGGAAGTGACCCCAACTGTGGTGAGCTGCTCTTTCTATATCCCACCACCTAATGAATCACTGTCTGATTTACATTTAGTATTAGGCTTGTTGGTCTAATCATGCAGCCACTGCTGTCAGGCTTCCATGTATGCATGCATGCCTGTCCGGTTGCATTTACTGAGGTAGGAAGGGTTTTCTGTTGTTGTTGGGGTCAGATTTCAGGGTCATAGTTGACTGAAATATACTCCAGTCCCTCTGAGGCATTATGTCTCCCTGATCAAAAAGGGAAGTCTAATTTTGCTTTAAGTGAAAAACAGACACTCCTCATCTCTTAGTACTCCCACAACAGTCTGCTTTATTGCATTGTGACCCTGTGACCCTGTAACCCCATAACAAAACCAGGCAACTCAACCCAGTTCATTGTCCTGTACATTCATTTATTACTCCCCTCTCTCTCTCTCTCTCTCTCTCTCTCTCACTGCTTCTCTTTCAGTCATGCACATTCTTTGTAAAGTCTTGTTAAGGGAGGACAGTGTATCTTTGAATGAGAGACAAGAATAAATGGGGGCGAGGTAATGAGCGTCACTGATAGAAGCAGTCAACACTTTTCTCTGATCTGAGAATACACAATGATGTGGTCAGTTAGGAACTGATGACACTCCTAGCCCTGTCCTGTCCATGACACATCAGGGTTGGATCAATTTACCTCCCCTTCAAAACGTTTTCTATTCTCAGGATTACTGTTTATTCAGGCTTGTTTTTTTAAAGAGGGGATTGAACAGATAAAATATCGTATATTTTCCATGTGACAGTCTATTGTGTTCCTGATCTTAGATATGAAGTTTAAAACAAGCACGGAATGGTATGTTGAGCATGTGACAACAATGTGGTTTTATGCCCTGCATGGGACCCAAGGTCATATCAGTCAGTGCCTAAATAATGTCCTCCTGTTTTCCAGCCCCTATGCTGTCTTTGGACTGCTCTGTTGATGTGCTTTTCCTGGTTGAGAGCTCTACCAGCCTGACTCTGGAGGGGTTTTTGCGCTTCAAGTCCTTCCTGAAGCGCTTTGTACAGACAGTTCTGAGTTCTGATGCTCCTGTGAAGATTGGCCTGGCCCAGTATGGCAGCGAAGTAAAGGTAGAAGCCAGGATTGGGCAACACAGAGACCCAGTGAAGTTGCTTCAGGTGGTGGAGTCTCTCCAGTACCAGAAAGGAGAGGCCAAAACTGGACATGCACTACGCTATATCACACGACATGGCTTCCAAAGCGCCCCAGTGTATGCTGATGTTCAAGATGACCTGCCTCATGTGGTGGTGCTCATCACTGGCACGCCATCTGCTGATGCTGTAGTGGAGCCTGCTAAATATGCAAGAGACAGAGAGATCTTTGTCATTGGCATAGGGCCTGATACGATGAAAGCTGAGATCAACAACATCACAGGAAATCCTCAGCGCACCATCACTTACAGTTTGCCTGACAGACTGAATGCAAAGATCCCAGAACTCAGAGCCAAGATCTGCAGTGTGGACAGCCAGGGTACTGAAAGTCTGTTTTTTCCCCCTCAAACTCAGTTACCTTATATATAGAACAACTTTACTAACTGCTTCTTAATACAAACATTCAGTGTCCATTGAGTCATGCGTTACCATTATTCAGCTCCAAAATAATATAGGCTATTTATCTCATAATGCCGTAGTGCTTTACTTTCTGTTCTCTTTGTCATCACATTGCTTTCCTAATAAGCCATTTGATGCCTTCCATGATTTACTTTCATTACAATGCCAGCTGCTACTGACTGCACCTTTATATTTTGCAGGATGTCTGGGTCAGGCAGTGGACCTGGTCTTTGTTCTGGATGGCTCAGGAAGTGTCGGGAAGGACAACTTTGTTCACTTGCAGGAATTTGTGCGCAGTACGTCTGTGCAATTTGATATAAACCGTGACTTGACTCAAGTGGGGCTGGTGGTGTACAGCCGGTGGCCTGTCTCTGTCTTTGAGCTAGACTCTCATGCTTCAGGCTCTGCTGTGCTCAAAGCCTTGGGAGAGGCATCCTATTTGGGTGGAAAGGCCTCTACTGGCTCAGCTCTGCTCCATGTGCACTCTCATAGTCTGACTGTGGCCAAAGGGGCACGGCCAGGTGTCAACAAGGTTGTAGTCGTGCTGACTGATGGCACGGGGGCTGAGGATGCAGTGGTGCCAGCTCAGAAGATCCGGGATGATGGCGTGTCTTTGTTTGTGATTGGCACTGGAGATGTGCAGCGTGAGCATCTCCTGCGCATTGTTGGCTCTGAGGATCACATCATCACAGTGCCCTTCTTTGAGGATCTGAAGTACTTTGAGGATGTGCTGGTGCAGATGGTCTGTGCAGGTGAGGCACAGTAAATACTCATACGCTGTATAGTTTTACAGCACTTTATATAAACAGTGATGTTCACAGGTCTCATATAGTTTCAATAAGCGATCTAGCCTAATGAGATACACAGTCTGGAAAGAGAATGATCACGTATAATCTTTTTGCCTATGTAATTAAATTCAAAGGAACCAGGATTTTGCCTCAAACAGCAAATTTCTTTTTCTTTAAGTGAACGATGGCAGTGTGGTCTATCTATTAGACAAACCTACATTGCTGGTCTATTTGGTAGATTAGTTAATGCCAAAAGCTCAGTTTTTGCACAGGTTCTATTAATTCTTCTCTATCCCGTTACAAACATCACCAGCTAATAACAGATATTAACACTCTCTTTCTTAAGCCAGAGGTATAGTAGTCTCTATGAAGCTTTTCATTCAGTGTTGACATCCTCATTTCTTTCTCCAGATGTGAAGAAGCCTGTGAACCTATGCCGGCCCAACCCCTGTATGAATGACGGTGTGTGTGTCCTGCTGAACAGAAGCTATCGCTGTGAATGCCGGGGATGGGAGGGACCCCACTGCGAGACACGTCTGTATCACTTTTCCTTTTGTTACAATTGACCATCTTCACGCTACAGTATCAACCATGTATTAAATAATTGCATTTAAATACATTTTTATTTTTAAGACTCAGCTTTGCCCAGCTTTGCTTGATTGGTTGGCAGTCAGTACTGATGCATTGTGTTTCCCTGCAGGAAGCAGACAGCAGCCCTCCAGAGGAGATCTCCCAAGACCTGCCGCATTGAGACGCCACCACAGGAAGAATGTTAGAGAGCTGCGGCAGCGCTACAGAGAACACCGCAGGAGACATGCTAGCTGATTATAGCCATAGGATGAATAGAGCTGACACACACACACACACAGGCAATTCCACTGTTACTTACTCCTTAGTTTGCTAAACATGACAAAAGGAAAAGACAAAGGTGAGGTGTGTGTTTCTTCACATTAGGAAGATTTACTGTAAGCTGATGACTACAGGAAATTGGAGATAACGGGGATCTCCAGACTCCTCTGAGCTCCTATTCAGCACAGACTCTATTATCATTACTCTAGACAACTAAACATATCATTATACTTACTGTAATGGAGTGGGAGTAGCCAGCACCTCTTTTTGGTGATTTTAAAGACCCGTCTGTATCAATCCTATTTAAAACTTCAGCTCTGAAAACAACACATCATTACTTACAACACTCCCAAACAAATGAACAATCTTTTTTTTTTTTTTTAAGTAGTACAGTTTCTTATGTCTGTAATGATATAAAAGAGAAATATTTGCTATCACATAATATCAGGTGTGTACAAGTCTTTACTTCCTTTCTTACGATCCATCTCAAACAAATGTAAACCGTTTTTGACTTTTAAATGTTTGATGTTCAGAAAACATTTGTAACAAATCCTCTAACAGGAAGCTCATTTTTAAATATTTATTTTATATGCTTTGAAGAATAATTAAATTCCCTTTTTTTAGCCAAATGGATGCAGCGTGACGTATATACAAATTACATTTGGTCTTCTGGTGCCATCTGCTGGGGAAAAATACTTTCATCAATACTGTCAACAGTTTTACCATCAATATCAGCATCTTTACCATCACAAATATAGCGTTCGACTGTTGTCATGAAAAAGCTATAACGTTTCAGAACTGATTTTTATTGGAATAGAAAAAAGTGCATGTTTTACCTAGTATATAGCCAAATGAATCCAAATGGCTCTGTATAAATGCATTTACAGCTAGGCTACCAGCATACAAGAATTTAAGCTATAGTCTAGACTGCACCACATTGTTCATTATATGAGGCTCTTCTTCTGTGAGCGTTATCCAAAAATATGCCTTTCCAAAATGTACTCTTTATTGTTATAAAATACACATTTTGAAATATTTTATAAAATATGCAAAATATGGAATCCCTCCCTTTTCATATATAAAAAAAAATTAAATAGATTCAACAGTGTCCAGTGGCATTGGTCGCTGGCTTTATGCAGAGTCCAGCAGGGTTACCTCTGATAAGCTGCCTGTGGTAAGCAGTACCATCACAGTCATTCACTGGAGGAGAAGTGGGAATAGGAAGTAGCGAACGAGGGCTGAGGGGTAAGGAGTACATAGTAAAAAAAAAAAAAAAACCTGCTTTCTCTTCCTGCTAAAAGCCTTGGCCAAAGTAGACTGTAGCCTGCACAGGCTTTGCATAGTTCTGGGTTGTGATCATTGTCACGTTGCTCTTGTTCTCTTCATTTCCATGCTTAGTTTGTAGATTTCTTCTCCCACTCCTGTGCAGAACGGGAGTGTTTGTGTTAAATCTGTTTTAATAAGCAGTGGTGTATTGTCAAACACAGATATAAAACTTGCCATGCAGTACATGTTTAAAAAAAACCCCAAAACATACAATGTTAGTTAAAGTTTAATGTAAAGTTAATTCATAGATATCAACATCTAAAATCACCATCTACATGTGGCTCTAAAAGAATGACAGCTCTTTTTATACATATCAGTCTCATTTCAGAAAATCTAACATAATACATTAAGAATAATATTTACAAGATTGTATAGATAAATCCAGGAATGCCATAAAGCCAGTGCTTGGTTGCTTGAGCAAGGCTTTTAAATTCAGTTGCTCAGCTTTAGCAAGGTTTTTCCCATATCAGTTTGGAAGTCTGCTAAGTGCATTAATGCAAATACACAGACATCACCACACTGTGTGTCCCTCCTGACGCCAGGTCTGTGATACAGACATTTTCACTTCCTGCTACTTCTAGAGACAGCATGTGAAAGCGATTTTAAATATGCTGGAGTCAAAACATAAGTTACACAAGGACTTTTCTTTGTGTTTCAGAGTGACTAAGAACAAATGTTTAGTTAACATCTCCTACCTTGGCTTTCTGCAGCACGTTTCCTTTGGGTGCTGTGATTGATAGGGGCCTGTTTTTCAGGGCTGTTGCCGAGTTAACAGGTGAGGAGTCAGTGTTGATAATGGGAGCCGAGGCGGCAGGAGACGTGATCTTAGGCTGAGAAAGGAGTTCAGTACATTAGCATCTGGTAAATTGAGTGAGCAAAACAGTGCCTTTATATATATACTTCATAGACACACAAATATGTGTATTAATCAAACATACATTGATAAGTGATTGCAGGTGTAGTTTACACTTTGAGTAATCTGTAAGTAATGTTATAATTTTAGAATATGGTAAGCACACTGACTGCTGGCATATCCAGTAGGCTGCTGTCCACTGTAGTGCCCAGAGTAAAGGGTCCAGCCTCCACCTTCTTCAAGTTCTCCTTTACCTCCACCAGCCTGAGCTCCACCTCCACTCTCATGTTCTCCGCCTCCCGACATGCCTTCTCCTTCTGCTTCAGAAATGCCTCCAGAGTAGCTTGTTTAGAAGGATCTGTAAAGCAACAAAACAGAACAAAAACCGAAATGACAAAATTACTCACCAAATATTTTACCACATAATATATCCTCTTATGATATCAGAATTTGTCATAACTTGCACACAATTTAATACTCAGATCCTACTAGAGTTTATTATTGAGATGTTGAAGAAGACATTTTTACACTAGAGGTCACTAATGTACCTTGACATGAGCTCAGTTGTTCTTTCACTTCCTGTTTCTCCTTCCTCAGAGAGGCCAGAGTGGTCTTGACCTCCTCCCTCTGTCGCTCCAGCCGGTCTTTCTCATCTGTGAAGCGTCGCACATCAGCCTCCGTTCGGTTCTTCCCTAGCTTCACCTCAATTGACCCTGAGCATACTGCACACAACAGAATGTGGAGGAGAGTTCAGCTTTGTCCAAGATCAGATCATTTAGATACTGAAAGCAAGTTCTTGAAGTGAATGAGCCAAAATAGTGCAAAAGCATTGTATAAATGAAAACGTCTATGAAACTACACTTGGCCATGTCACTCTTACCAGCTGCAGATGGCTTTGTTCTGTCAAGGACCCTGTCAGCGCTTTCAGCCCTTAATCTTGACTTTGGTGTGTGAGAAGGTGTACAGAGCTGACTGTGTGTCTGACTGTGAGGTGAAGGTAAGGAAGAGCCCTTCTTCTGACCTTCCTTACTCTGGAGGCTGACCCGCTGAGACTGGGGTTGGTGTTGCTTGGTCTGGGTCTGTGGTTGGGGCTGAAGAGGAGGACTTGGGGAAGCGCTGTTGTCCACATCCAATCTTGCAGGAATGGGTGGAGGATCAGGATGTTCTTTGGGTGTACATACCAAGGTTTCATACTCAGGCTCTGCAGAAACACCTTCCTAAGAATGGGAGAGACGTTATGCTTTTAGAAATGCAGGCCAAGCCCATTGTGATGCTTCATAATGAATATATGCAATGAACAGATGCCATGTTCTATCTAAACCAACTACTTAACTACATAGCTTAACAATAGCTTATTTTTATTTTTATACAGCTTACTGGGTCAGCTCAGAGACAAGAGAGGTGTGCTCTGTTAGTCCCTACCTTACTGCCAGGGTCAGGGTGCCTATTACTTGGAGTTGTGGCTGGACTGAGCTCTTTCTTTGGTTTAGGAGATGAATGGGGGGACACTTGACCCGAATTTGTATGGAGGAAGGAGCGGACAGGAATCAGATCCAAATATACCCTGTCTTTGTCATCTTGTTCTAGCTCATGGCTGCCATCTTGATTCTCCTGTATGGCAAGAAAAGATTATTACACATACAATACATAATGAAAACTACACTTCTTCATGTGCATGTTTACATGAGTGCTCAGGGTGGGGTGAGTAGGGTGAGAGGAGTGAACCCATTTAACCCAATTGTGTAATTATGAGCTCATACTGTCTTTAAGAATTTTACAATTCATCCTTCAATTTTTTTTTATTTGGGAAAACTCTTACTGTGTTTTTTAAAATAGCAAACCTGCCAGAGGGTTTCCATTTCAGAAAAGGTTCCCTTACAGGCTACAACTGTTCACCAACCATCCACAGTCCCCCTATTATTTCCTCCAAGTATAAAAACCTAGATATACAACTGATGATCTGAAAACAATGAAAGCACAACCCTGACACAATGGTCTCTGGTAGATAGTTTTGGCATTTGTGAAGTTTTCTTCAATGCTACTTAGGCAGCACAAATGCTCAGAATAGACATCACTGCTGATTGGTATGTCTAGTACCAAAACAGTATTGCTTACCTCCTGTTCATTCTCTGTGGAGGCTACATCATCATAAATGTCATCAGAGCCATAGTTGTTTGTTGGGAGACTTTCAGTGTACATGTTTTGCTCTGACTGCCTTCTCTGCATTAAACTAAGGAACAGTCAAAAAGATTGATCATGAACCACATGCACACACACACACACACACACACACACACATTCTTTGCATGTTTGCTGGCAAAAAACTTATACTCACTACATGGAGGTCTTGGCTGCATTGACTATACTGGATATCCTCTCAGAGTTTACATAGTCATAGGTGAGGTCCTCTGGGTCAGTTTTGGTTCCTGTCTGTGAGAGTAAGAGTCCCAGCCAATGGCCCATGTCACTAGATGATTTAGCCTTGAAGAGGAGACAGAAGAGAAGCTATATAAACATACTGTACAGTAAAGTATAATCATTTTATTCTTTTCAGAAGATTTAAAATGTTACTGTTTTTTTTTCTTTACTGAAAACATAGACATGTGAGCAGGAAATCAGATGTTTGTCTATTGATACTGAGAGTATTTCACATTTATGGACATAATATAAAAATATAAATATTCCACCTATGCCTTTTCCATTCTAAAATCTCTGCACATTGTAAACAAATCTAAAGAATAGACTACATGTTTTGTTTGGAGCCTGGGTAAAAGACCAGCCCCATCAGTTCCCAAAAGTATGGGCAAATGTTGGCTTGTTGAAGTTTACTGCAGCAGTGAGAAGCTTTCCCTAGAGTGTGGAAGCACTACAGCATCAGTATAGCATGTGGTATAATTTATGGTTCCTAATGTGGACTACACCATTTTTGCATTGCCAGACAGGGTAGCAGTGTGTGGTGTGGGGTATGAGCAAAGACTTGGGTATAAGAGACCATGGCAGAGATGTGAAATCAGGGGAAAACCACAGGAGTGAAAACTTGTATTCAGGCTGCCATACTGTTGCTCACTCTGATTTATTTTAGTGACACAACTAAGTAAGAGATTCAAAATCACCTCCAGAGTAGCAAGCTCCTCTCCAGCCAATTGTATGCGAAACGAGTAGAGGTGTTCTGGGCTGGGGTCAGGTAGAACCACACACCCCTCCAGAGGCACAGGCTGCTGGGCAACCTTAGACTTTCCTTTATCCTGGTAGAACCAAAGCTTACCACTCTTTATCAGACACCAGAGAGTTCGCCACTGGCTGTTCACCAAGACATTCAGATAGCCTGTTACAAAGAAGAAGGTGGAGATGTGTATCTGTTGAGAGTTTTGCTCAACATTGAGGAATATTGATACAAAAGAACATCTGTAGCATGTCTGCACTAATCTACCTGATGTCTCCACACACTTCTCAGTTCCCTCTAAAGACGAAGTCTTCTTTTTCCCAATGCTCATCAGATTACTTAGCTTCAGGCCAGAACCGGATTTCTTCTTAACTAAACGGAAATTAAATATTAACATTTAATAAGAATAATAACCCCCTGCATTTAGCAGTTGAGGGAAATGGAAGAAGTCTTACCATCTTTATTCTCAAGGTTCTCAACATGGCTGTCTGTGCTGCTGCCACTCTCTGATGCCATGGAGATCCTCTCACTAAGCTCAGTCTGTGGAGGCACCGATAACATTTCACTATTCTCTTCTTCTTACTACTCTAGCCAACCATTTAATGAGTAGTTTAAATCCCCCACCGTACCAGGAATTGGTTGTCAGTAATTGATCTTACACTTGTAAAATGGTTCCTCAACTGTTCTCTGGCTTGGTTAATGCTTAGCTAAAGAATTTTGCTCTAACCTTTTATTTTGCATTCTTTGCTCTAAAGCTTTTACCGCACCTCATAATGGGTCTTCCAAAGTTTCTTGTTGAATCAGTTATCCATCTACTTAGTTTTATATAATTGTCCTGTAGGTCTTCATTAAGGTTCCACGTAGGACATATGTTGTAGGTTGCATCAATATTTAGAAATATTATTTTCATATGGTCTACCTGAAAACCGTTTGTTTTATAGAACCTTGTGTTGTAAGGTTATGTGCTGAAAAATTAATAGGAAAAACCAAAGAACATTTAGGATGATAAAAGATTGACCTTTTTAAAATTAAAGGATACAATATATGTGAAGTGCATACCTTAGTGGTAGTAGTAGTAGGTTTCGGAGAATCGGAGACATCAGAACCCTCTGATGATTTGGGACTGATCTCTTGGATGACCTACAGTAAACAATAATAGAACAATCATGGCAAAAATCATGACTGTCCATTCTGAATGAGAAGGATTCAGGGATTCAGTGCATTCTTTTCTCATAGCTGAGAATGTGTGTAGTCTTACCTTCAGCCACTGTTCAGCCTGGTCTTTGCTCTGCAGGCCCAGCACGATGGCCTCACCACCCTGGGGGGTGATCTTCAGCTTATGCTCTTTCCTTTTAGTCTGCTTTTCTTTGTAGGTGACGCTGCAGCCCATCAGACTGACATCCAGCAGTGGAGTCTGGTCTTTTGAGCTCTTGTAGCACTACATATATAAATAAAGGCACAGAACACATTACTATCTCTGATATAGAACTACAGTAAGCTGTATAGCTGCATAGCAGAAACATTTATATATTATATATTATATATTGCATTCAACTACTATATGTAATTATGCCATCTAACACCTGGGCACCAGGGCCATTATAGAAATCAGCCTATATTTAGGAACTGTGTGTGACTAACTCATCACCAAGGTCACCTACAAGGAGACGATTTTCTCTGATGACACATAGTTGTTTGGCCCACTGGCCCAGCCACTTCTTTCTCCAGAGGAAAGCACAAATCCTTGCATCCTTCATTAGCTCAATAGATGCCTCTGTGGATGGCCACTGATGCTGCATTGCAGACTTGCCCTTTGGTATTTCCTCTTCATCATATGACTCATAGGAGCTGCTCACTGCATCACCATCATCTGAAGAAAGAAAGCTCAGTGAAGTCAGTCATGGCCCAATAAGGATAAAGTACAAGTGAAGGGACTGGGTGGAAGCAGGTTTTGATATATTATTAGTCATGTCATGGGTAGTGTTGTTGCCTCACAGTTTCAGGGCCAACAGTTTGAGTATAATCTTGGGTTACTGTCAGAGTTGTATGTATTCCTCCTGTGTCTATGTGAGTTTCATTCAGGTTCTCCAGTTTCCTCCCACTTCCCAACATCATGCAGTTTGGCTATGACAAATTCCCTATAGATGTGAATGAGTGTGTAAATCTGTGCATGCATGGTGCCTTGTGATAAACCGGAATACCTGCCTTGCACCCATTGTTCCCCTGATGGTTTACCCAGACCCTGAGCAAGATGAAGTTGTTACTAAAGATCAATGAATGAATGAATGAATACTACTATTGTTCATTTTGTTAGGTATTTTAAAATTAACAAAACACACAAATCAATGCAGAGAACCGTCTGGAGAAAATAATTATTTGGGTTTTTTTCTCTCCAGATTCTCTCCAACAGTTAGAATGGTTGTTGAAATGTTAGTTTTGTAACATCTTAACCACATTCCATATTTCCTTCTTCCTAAGGACACATTCTATCAACTTAGCCAGGCAACTCCATCTTTCATCACAATCTCCTTCAATGCTAAATAACCCAGCTGCTTGGTAATGTGTCCAGACATTTGCTGAAGATGTAAATCATTCACTGGTCAGAGCCTAGGCCTTGTTTCAGCTGGCCCCCACTTCCTAGGCTCATGGTTAATGTTCTGTCACTGCACGTCCAGTGCCAGAAGACCCACTGCAGAGAAACAAAGACTATCACTGTTCTGTGCTCTTCAACCACAGGGTATTCGGTGTTGTGGCCAGTTTCAGAGAAAAGACACCATCCAGAAATCTGTAGCCCAAATTTGGGAATCATAGATCTCAGTCACATTAAGTAACATTTCATGGCAACAGCGAGTGAGCTAAATCAGGACACTGAATGAACAATGCATTCCCTAATAACATGAATGGCTGCAAGGACTGCAACAAATAAAGGTCATATACTCATCTAAAAACCATGATGTTTCAGACAAATCCTTATCATATATTGTACTGTATATGTAATTTTAAATATAAATATATTAAATTTATATATAAATGTATATGTAAATGTAATGCAAGCATTAAGGTTAATTTAAATAATTAATGTAAAATTCATGGATTAAAAGAACTAAGTAGCTAAGGTCTGGTTTCTTCAAAGTGGTAACTTCTGTGATATAATGAACTTGTCTTTGTCAGGTCTGGCTGCCAGGGGGTGCCCGATTCACCCTGTGGGGGGACTACTTCCTGACTGCATTTCCCACAGTTAAAATTAGTCTTTTTAATACTCCTCAGGGCGACTTGATTGGAGCACACAAAATGGCCACCAGCAGGTGTGCCCAATTGTGCAGTGCCCTGTGGGAAATGCAGTCAGGAAGTAGTCCTCCCACAGGGCAAATCGGGCGCCCCTGGCGGCCAGACCTGACAGAACCAGTGCAAGGGACGACGTCTTGCCAGGTGTCGTCCCGCTGGTCTCAGTTGCTGGTGGCCAGGGCGGTGTAGAAGCCAAGGGCAGGGACTGTTCAATCTGTTAGGGTTGGCTCTCCACGGGTTAGGGTTTACAGAGATGAGTTTATTGAACAAGACAAACTTGGCAAAGCATGGCCAAACATGGCAAAACAAGGCAAACATGGCAAAGCATGGCTAAGCATGGCTAAACAAGACAAACATGGCAAAGCATGGCTAAACATGGTTAAACAAGGCTTACATGGCTAAGCATGACTAAATGTGGCTAAACAAAGCAAACATGGCTGAGCATGGCTAGACATGATGAAACAAGTCTAACAAGGCAAAGCATGGCTAAACAAGGCAAACTTGGCTAAAGCATGGCTAAACAAGGCAAAGCAAAGCTAAACATGGTTAGACAAGCCTACATGGCAAAGCATGGCTAAGCATGGCTAACTTGGCAAAACATGGCTAACTTGGCAAAACATGGCTAACTTGGCAAAACATGGCTAACAAAGCTAAACATGGCCAAACATGGCCAACATGGCAAGACATGGCAAGGAAATTAACTAGAGTCCTTTGATGGAGCGACATATTAATAAGACTCAGTTTAACTCCTCAGGGCTTCAACATGGGTTGCTTGTGAATGCTTCCCGAGTCCACGTCATTCTGTCAAAGGACTCTAGTTAATTTCCTTGCCATGTTTTGTCTTGTTTGGCCATGCCTTGCCATGTTTGGCCATGCCATGCCTTGCCAGCCATGTTTGGCCATGCCATGCCTTGCCAGCCATGTTTGGCCATGCCATGCCTTGCCAGCCGTGTTTGGCCACGCCATGGCTTGCCAGCCATGTTTGGCCACGCCATGCCTTGCCAGCCGTGTTTGGTCATGCCATGCCTTGCCAGCCATGTTTGGCCACGCCATGCCTTGCCAGCCGTGTTTGGTCATGCCATGCCTTGCCAGCCGTGTTTGGCCATGCCATGCCTTGCCAGCTGTGTTTGCCCATGCCATGCCTTGCCAGCTATGTTTGGCCATGCCATGCCTTGCCAGCCATGTTTGGCCATGCCATGCCTTGCTAGCCATGTTTGGCCATAACATGCCTTGCCAGCCGTGTTTGGCCATGCCATGCCTTGCCAGCCGTGTTTGGCCATGCCATGCCTTGCCAGTCGTGTTTGGCCTTGTTATGACTTGCCAGCCGTGTTTGGCCTTGTTATGCCTTGCCAGCCGTGTTTAGCCTTGTTATGCCTTGCCAGCCGTGTTTAGCCTTGTTATGCCAAGCTAGCCGTGTTGAGCCTTGTTATGCCAAGCTAGCCGTGTTGTGCCATGTTTAGCCATGTTTTGCCAAGTAGGCCATGTTGTGCCAAGTAGGCCATGTTTGGCCTTGTTAGCCATGTTGTGCCAAGTAGGTCATGTTTGGCCTTGTTAGTCATGTTTTTACATGTTTGGCCATGCTTTACCAAGTTTGCCTTGTTCAATAAACTCATCTCTGCAAACCCTAACCCGTGGGGAGCCAACCCTAACAGTCTTACATTATTAGTACTGTACCCCTCATAGGGTACAGAATCCCAAAGGTTCTTCATAGGGAACTAAAACCGCTCTATTTGGGATGCACTGCAAAGTCAAACAACACTGTTCAAACTAATTTTCTATGCTGTAAGCACTTTTGAAATAAATGTGATGAAATCTCTATCAAATGTGGGTGACTGTTTAATGTATGTTTTGGTTGTCTCTTCTTGTGAAATTCGTGTAGACAGTGTTCAGTGTTAGGATCTCCTAGCTCCTTAGCTATCATAAGCATTGCTAAAGTTGAAAGGAACAATGGAGAAAAAAGTTGTAGCTCTTTTTGGGATGCTAGATTTTTGTACGTCATATCAGTTTAACGTTGACGAAGGTGACAGATCTGCATAACACATGCGCAAACTCCTATATACTCTCATTGTAAACTGTTGTTATACTACTACTGCTGCTGCTACTACTGCTGCTGCTACTACTACTACTATTACTACTACTGTTACTACTGCTATTGTTACTACTGCTACTGTTACTTCTGCTGTTACTACTACTACTGTTACTGCTGCTACTACTACTGTTACTGCTGCTACTACTACTGTTACTACTGCTATTGTTACTACTACTACTACTACTGTTACTGCTGCTACTATTACTACTGTTACTACCACTACTGCTACTTCTACTACTACTGCTGCTACTGTTACTATTACTACTACTACTACTACTACTGTTTCTGGTACTACTACTACTTTAGTACTACTACTCACAATTTATAGTGAATTTGACATTTTAAACAAAGACAAAAAAATAAACCAAAAACTTAAGAACCATTACAAATCAGATCTTACCATTGATGGCTGGATCATAGGGCTGAGCCTCCTCATAGTAACTGTCTGGACAATCCATAGATGCTGGTGCTGGAATTGGTGGGAGAGAAAATGGCTCCCTCCTTAGGATGGGCTAGAGAGAGAAAGGGTGAGAGATAAAGGGAGATTATAGCTCCTCGATAAAGAATTGTGTACGTGCGTAATGTATTACATACTGTATGACACAATGACACAAAAACCACAGCTACATTCTCTCATCCCCGCTTCTGCACTGGACCTGCCATGTATGTTACTATTTAACATCTCACATGCAATAAGCTTTTAGTTAAGCACCTGACTTTGCTCTGCTCTCTGACTGACGGGGAATTCCTCCACCCTGAATTTGAGATGCCTGTGACCTCAGCTTTGCGCACTTCTGACTGGAATTCCATACATGTTTGCCTGAAGAAATAATGGTTTTAGTTGGGTGTGGATTGGCTGGTGGGCTTCCTGAATCCTTCAATTCAAAGCATCACTAAATCTTCACATGTAATACCCACACAGTCATTTCTGCACTGAGCTTATCCAGTCTGTTCACCACCCACACACAGAGAAAATGGGATTCCAGATGGCCTGTGTACCACAATGTTGATTCTCCTTTACAGGAACTGGATGCTTAGTTTACAGTCCCCTCCAAAAACTTTAGAACAGCAAGGTCAGGTCTGGTTTTGCTATAGACTGAAGTCATTTGGGTTTGGGATTAAAAGATGTATATGAAACGATAGATCAGAACTGTCATTATCTTCTACTTGTACCTACCACCAAACCACAGCAGTGCTGATACATAACAGCATGATGACCTCAAGTGTGATATCACTTTTATACAACAGCTCTACAAGGACCATTTATTAGTTAACAGTAACAAGCAACATAGATGCATAGTTTGCTACAATCTAAGATAGATAATGATCGTTAATGGAGCCTAAATAATGTTGATAAGCTGTAAAGTGGAGTGCATACTTAAAAGTTCCAGTGCTGTTATACTTTACTTCAGCCATCATACAAGTCATTTTGTCCAATATAATTTCTTGGTTAGAACTAGCAGTTGTATGATATATTAAGTCTGTCACAATACTTTGGGTGGTTAATAGATTGGGTGGTCTACCTCCATAGGTTCCATGGCTTAAGTTGTTCTAGATGAAATATCAGGAAATTAAATCTGACTTTCTGATCGTTCATCTCATATTCATAGAACCAAAATGTGTAGCAGAAACAAAAGTATTGGCCTTGTCTTTCCAGTACTTTTGGATGGGACTGCCAATAAGTGCATTGTCTAACTGGAAGGATTAGTGCTTACTTTGACTGTGAAGTGCTCATAAAAATTTTCGGCACTGGGTCTTGTTGCAACACATGATACTGTGACTAAATGTTTGCTGTAGGCTTTAACAGGAAACAGCAAAATGGTAGGCAGTGAAGTGGAGTAATGGGCTGATCAGTAAAGGAGTTGATGAGAACAGGAGCAGCATTACACTCTTGGCTATACTAAATGTAAACTAATATTCTTACAGATGTAATAAGACTATAGCTAACTCTATCTCCTGACTCTCTGAGAGTCTACCCCGGAAGTATACTGGGAGGTATGAAAAAAGCAGCATCAGAGTGACAGTGCATCTGCAATTGATTAAGATGATAAAGCAGGATATTATTTCCTCCCTCTCAAACTCAGTATCCCTGCTCCTTCAAGCACAGCCAAAGATCATGACCAAGAGCCAAGGAACAGTCCAACAGTCCACCATGGCAGCTGGATATGAGTGTGTTTAAAGTGTTAGCACAATCAGTCACACAGTGCTGTGTACCGAACCCCACAGAAAAAAAACCACACAGTGCTGTGTACCGAACCCCATCTTCAGCCTACCCCCCTCATTTCTGTTGAAATAATCAAGTCCTCATTCTCATTACCATGGGAACACCAGTCTGAGAAGTAAGTAGATCAAGAGTCAGACATAAATAAAGAAAGAAAGCCAAGGAATAAGTAACAAGGAACAAGGAAAAGGACAAGTGGGAAAGAGACCAAACAAACACTCAAAACATGGAAAACCCCTGGTTCTGGTGCCAAGAATCCAGCACAGCTAAAATACATGTCAACTGGGCCCTAACACTGTTTGGGTAGAGAGGGTAGCCACTAAAATAATTAGCACTGGTAACACACATATTAGGTATATTGTCTTTGAACAGCTGTCATCCCTTCCTTAGAAGTCACTTTTGACCAAACAGAAACTCTGAACTTGATTAGTCAACTGATCTTCCTTTGAACCTCCTCTTTGACCGGTTGAATACCCTGAAATAAATTCTTTGTTTGTTTAGTCACTTCCTTCTTGTGCAAACTAGTTTTAGAGCCATGTTTGTATTCTTTTATAATATCTTGTGATCATACTAGCATTGAGATACCATGAAGAACCTTTCAGTGGTTACAGATAAATATGATTTTTGACAGTACTGATAGGTTTATATTTTGTGGCCTTTTTAGGATCAGGTTGTCTACTCTACATTCAACAGTTTCTGTTGTGTGGAAGCCACACTCCCTGTCCTATTTAATGCTAAAGACCAACCCTTCTGCTATCTTTAGTATAGCTCTATTTTGAGTAACAGCAAAGCAGGGCAGAGTGACTGACGCTACAGTGCTTCTCAAACACTTATTTTAAGCGTCAGCTTTACACCAAAACTCAAATTTGGTTGGACCCACTTTAAAGCCTGCAGAATGGATCAAATGCATAGTAAGTAGAGGCAAATTGGAGGAGTTATGGAGCCTCCCAGCGGCCTAGGGCTGGACACGGTTATTGTGCCCGAGTCTGACGACCTGGCGGAGAGGCAGAGTGTGACGCAGTGTATCAGAGTGCAAGTGGACGGAAGTGTTTTCTCTGTGGACAGAGCATTGCTGGCCCTGAATTCAGAGTACTTTCGTGCTCTTTTTCGTTCTGGGATGAGGGAAAGCCATCAAGATGAGCTCTATTTGCAGGGAGGCCTGAGGGCAAGAGGTTTCCTCATAGCTCTGGCTGTTGCAAGGGGTGAGCAGCCAAGCATCAGGGACCCTGATGAGATTGTGGAGGCTGTGGAGTGTGCTGCCTTCCTTCAAGTAGACACCTTGATGCAGTATCTTATAGACATCATAGATACAGACAACTGCTTCCTCCTTTACCATACAGCGGCTGTGTTTGGCCTGTGGAGACTGTTTCACAGTGCAGCAGTATTTATCCGTGACTCTTACCGGGATCTGAAAGAAGTAGCACAGTTTCTGCCAGAGGAGATGATTCACTATGTGGAGTCTCTCACACCCGCTTCGTTCATTGCTTTGGGAACACATTCACCTTCAATGAAAATCCTGCAGGACTCCTCCAGGACTGTGTGGTACCTGAATGAGGAGCAAGGTGTGTGGAAGTACCTAACTGACCTTCCGACAGAGGCCAGCACCTCCATGGCAGGCATAGCTGTGGTGAAGAACCGGCTGTATGTGGTGGGAGGTGTGCGAGGGGTGAGCATGGAGACGGTGGACTTCAGTTACTGCTACGACACAGACAGCAACTTCTGGAGTGTATTTGATGGACCTCAGCAGTCCAGATACAACTTCACACTTGTAGGTCATGAAGGTCACTTGTATGCCTTTGGTGGAGAATATGATAAGAGAATAATGTCTTCCGCAGAAGTGTGCGATGTTTCGACACGCAAGTGGTCTTTTGTGAAAAATGCCCCATGTCCCGTGGCAGGAGCAGCAAGCACTGTGGCCCGACGGAGAATCTTTGTGTGTTTCTGGAAGCCACCTAATACTACAGATATCTATGAATATATACCTCTCAAGGATGAGTGGATCCTGACTACAACAATGATACATTATCAGAGTTATGGCCACTGCATGGTGGCGCACGGTGACAAACTGTATGTCATGAGGAATGGTCCTTGTGATGACTTCCTCCGCTGCCTAATGGACTGCTACAATATCACGACAGGCCAGTGGACATCCATGCCAGGACATTATATCAACAGTCGTGGAGCCTTGTTTACAGCTATGGTGAGAGGGGACTCAGTGTTCACAGTGAACCGCAATCTGACACTGGAGTACCTGATTTGTGGTGGTAACTGGAAACCAGATAGACAGATGATGGGTTTTCCAAAGAGTGGATCACTCTGGACTTGCATGCTCAGACTTCCCAAGATGGACATTAAAGAAGTAAATACTACAAATGAACCAATCGAGACTGCTACTGATGATCAAAACAAGGACAACAATGTTTAAGTTAACCTACCACAATGTAAGATTTTTATATTCACAAGCAAAATGTTTGTTATGCTATTATACTGGGTTTGTATTATATATTGAGAATACTTTGGGTACAGAGGGGCACAGCTTCTTCAATTAAAAAGCCACTTTGGTTAGAAATCAGCTGGACTAGAACAGGGAAAATTGTCCAAGGTGTTCTAGGAAAAATCTATCCCTTTCATGAATGCAGTGGTGGTTTTCAGATGGCTCATGCAGGTGTTGTTAATCACTGGCAGCACCCTGTGGATCTGTAAATGGATTCAAGTTCAAAGACTTCTCACTTGGCTCCACTAATTCTCTCCATCCTCGGATATGCCTATCTGCTTGACTACAGCAAACCACAGAACAACACACACTTAAACAGCAGACCCACTTTTGCATTTAGGATCTGGACGAATACCTTGGCACTGAAAGTGATTACAGCACCTTTAAAAGGCAGAATTTGTTAGAGACAAATAAAGATAATGGTTTAGTACAGTCATTAGTATGGTTGGTGCAGAAACATGGAGATGTCTTATTTTAACTAAGTGTGAGAAAAGAACTCATTCAGCTACTACATAACATGTTAAACAAACTATTATGCACAATAAAATATGCCTATTAGGCTATATGCAATATAATGTATAACCCTGGGTGTTGCTTTTAAACATCACAGTTCTTATACAGTGAAGTGCAAAAAGTTGAATTCCCGTTGATTAAAACCGGATGCAGTAATAAAGGCCTAATAAAGAGAAAGGGAATGATACAATTTTTGTTTGTCACAATGCAGCAACATATATTCATAACTGAATCTGTGTTAGGCATTTATCTAAAGTGACAAAGCAACTTTCTCTTATAATGATCACATGTTATAATTATTGCATGATATGCCTGCATTAACAGAGATCGCTTACTGTTCTGGGTGGAGGAAGCTCTGGAAGACTTTTCTGTGGTGCACAGGCATGCTTTCTTGCACTTTCACTGGCCTCTGTTTCTGCTCTCTGGTCTGATTTCATACAGGATCAGAGAAGAAAAGGAGATAAGTTGATACTTTTGGAACAGAGTGATATATAAGCGCATACATATGCATAACACATGAAAACAATGTAGCTGGTTTGTTAACACACACACAGAGAAAGAGGAACACTCCATTTGTTTTGTTAAACAGTTTGTATAGGTTATTAGTTCATGTCTAGTAATTTATGTGGTCTGTGGTAATATTTTAAGATCCAATAGCCATACTCAAGCACTTCCTATCAGACATTCCTCTGACTTCCTCTTCAAATGCTAACATCTGGGTTGCTGTATGATGAACATTAAACTTTCATGGGAAAGTCTAAGAGTCAGCAATGATAATGGCAGGCATGAGTTTCTTCATCGCAACTCCTTAGTACCTCTTTTGTTTCTTTGCAACCTCAAATATGTCTCTTTTTTATCTACATTTACAAGGACTTTTTTTTAAAGCAATTAAAATGTACTGATCATATCTTATACCCATAGTTGTCTTATGGCTTAGACATCTGTGATATGAAGGCTCAGTCGTTTTCTGCATGCTCTATTCTTGAAATCTAAACAAAGCAGGCAGGCCTCGGATGGGGGTCTGTGTCTGAAAAACTGTGGGGGTTTATTAAGAAACAGACAGGAAATCGTGGTGAAGGAGGGGGAGCAACACTTACTGCACAATATATCACCTTGTTGAAAATTAGGTCAGCATTTTAGCAGGGTTATATTTAAACAATGATGACTGATAATACTACTCATTTTACATTTGCAGGAATGCATGAGAAGTCTTTGAATCTATTGTTGACATCAACATTTTTCTCAATAGCATGTACTGGATCTGCAAGGATGTATTTTTTTCTCTGCTGTGAATTTTAAAGTATAGATGGAGATCTGAAACATCCACTTACATTTGTCGGTTTTGTCTTTGTTCTGTCCAATGACAAGGACCTTGTTCATATAGATATACTCTGCATCCCCACCTAAAAGACACCAGGAAGAAAAATGTTTCAAGAATAAATTACATATATGTGACTAGACTCTACCAGATCCAACATAAATTACCAGGTGATCATAATGATTATATACACTTCTCTATCACTTTTTGTTTCTCTTTATTCACTCTTTATTTTATTTAGAGTATAATATAATTCTGTCAGACTGAGTTTCCTGTGTTATGTGTGCATCTGAGAGCACCTCTTTGGCCTCCACCCACAATAGCACGGCCTGTGGGAGATGAATGGGGTCATATTCAGTTATAATAAAAAAAAAAAATCCTGCAACAACCCCACACTGTATAAATATCTTTTTGAATCATTCACCAAGAATGCAGTGTTTAAATGTTGCTGTAGGAAAAAAAGACAAATAAAAACATTTTGCAATACGAGGCAACCCAGATCCTTGTAGTGCACTTTGCTTTTCATGTGTTCATGAACAGTGTAATAACATGACTCCCAGCTTAAAATTTGTTTTACTGTAAGAGATAGATTGGGATTTGGAGGATGGAAATGAAGGCTATTTATAAACTGCTACCCAAAGGAAGTGAGTGTCCCTGGAGGATAAAAGCAGCCTTGGAAAATGATACAGTTTCAAGCCAGAGGAGGAAGTACAGGAGCCCAAGACCAGCATATGAAAACTGACTGCCATGAGTATACAAAAAAACCCACACAACAAGTGGGTCAGTTTCTGTAGAAAAGAGCTGCTGGTTTCTCCACATAAGACACAAAGAGTAATAGCCACATTTCCTGTGCAAAGGACAACAATGCACATGAAGAAAGGAGTGTATGTCAGGTACATTGGTGTAATACAGAGGTCTACACATGTTGTGGGTTGGTATGATGTACCATTTGAAGATGTATATGAGTGTAGCAGGTCGGTAAGCAGGCTCTTCTGCACAGTGGCATTTCCACTCAGGTTCTCTTCATCCAGAAGCTTCAGGAAACTCTGTAGCCGCTCCAAAAGCTGCTCCAACACTGCAATGACATACATGACAGTCAGAACAGACACAACCACACTGGGTAACAGCATGCTGTATAATGAAATGAGAATAATATATATAAAATATAAAATCTTCACAGTTTTAGGGTACACTGGGTTTGGAAAGTATTCAGACCCCTTCACTATTTGCACAATATTTTGTGTTTGAAATTTAATGCAAAACTGATTAACATGACTTTTTCACCATTTCACCAAGTAACAGAATATCTAACAACCATAAATTGTCTGTCTCTGATCACTGTTAAACATTTTATCACCATATATCATTTGATATATCCAGATCATAGAGCCAGACCAGTTTGTCTAACATGCCACGGGCTAGTGAATGATGCTTTGTGCTTTTTGTCTCCTGCATGTTTTTATCTCCATGTCATTACAGAGGCTTGCTTTCATTTGGCATCATATCACATGCCCAGGGGCTTTTGAATTGTGTTGTGCTTGCTTGTCTTATTTCTCCTTGAAGCTGAGGGGGCTGTAGACTGGGGGTTGAGTGATAGCTCAGAGGTCATGGAGGGGAATAAGGTGTGGTGAAAGAGGCCGCTTTGTCACCCAGTCTGACTTCAGCCCCCACACATCCTCCAGGGGTCAGAGCTGAACTGGCCCACGTGCCCCTGATTCTAAGCGCACTCTTTGTGCCTTTCTACTGTCATGAATAAGTCGGCTTCATGCCTGTACTCGATGTATTCAAGAATAGATTTAGAGAGAAGTTGGCCAGATTGTCATAGGGGAAATCAGACTCATGAAAACACCAGAGAGAACCATAAAAACGATGGCAAATTAATCTTAGACATACAATCTGGACATATTCCAAACAGAGCAGATAATATTGGCCTTGTTCTTGCAAATATTTGTCAATGAATTTCTAATGATAACTTTCAAACCCCTGTAAATAATTCATGTTGGCCAGCCACTCCCAGATCCCTGCCTGTTCCCTGCTGATAATCAAAACGTTGCAGAAAATCACACCAGGCACTTCAAAGAGCTATGAATTGAACCTTTTCTGCAGCGTAAGGCAAAGGAAACTGTAGAAGCTTTGCCTTTAGGACAGCAGAGGCCAGATTTCACTGAGCTCCACTAAACTTGTCTTACTGCTGAGTCAGCTTACAACATAATCTATTACATGTCTATACTTTATATGATGCTACTTGGCTCACATAGGCCTTCAGAGTCATTTAAAGCAACATCATATTTCTGTATTC
The DNA here is from genome assembly GCA_025674545.1 of Hassar affinis. Classification (NCBI taxonomy): domain Eukaryota; kingdom Metazoa; phylum Chordata; class Actinopteri; order Siluriformes; family Doradidae; genus Hassar; species Hassar affinis. Next base: position 12,710,949 of record JAOVYV010000053.1, read on the forward strand.
TATGTGCTTTAGGATTATGTTTACTTTTGCTTAATGCTTTAAAATGCTGTAAAGTGATTAAATTGCCTATCAAACCCCATTCAGATCTACTGGCAGATACAATAATAGCTCTAAATGCAGAAATCCTGTTCTTTAACAGACAGTGTCATTAAAAAGTTTTGGAATAGCCTAATTATGTTCACCCAATCCAAAATATTATTTAAAGTTACTCCCCCCATCAGACTCAATAACAGTCAAAATACAATAAGAAGTCTGTTATGGTCATGGTCAGGGTTATGTGTGTCACCTACATGTTTTCTCATTTGTGTCTACAGCATGCAGAAATACACTGTGTGGTGGTGATTAAATTCACATGACCCCAGGTACAACGCTACCTACAGTATATTCTTTCACTTTGACATGTCTCCTTTTGCATTGCATAAAAGCTTTATAAAGATCTGAGATCCAGATGAAACAAGAAATGCTTCTGATCCTTGATACTTCCCATTGTGTTGTAACCAGAGCTTTCTTCTCCCAACATTTTCCCTGCCATGTGTTTTCAGACCGGACTTTGATGCTCTTCTCCAAAGGGTTCCTGGGAATGTGGAGTTTTTATACTGGATTGGGCTGAGTTTCCATGGATTATGGGTTGGCCACAAGCCAGCTCGCAGTCCTTCAGCCCAACAACATGAAACTACAACATCAGACTCCTGCACATGCGCTAAGGCTTCCCACTTCCTCCAAATTATGAAACCTGTACTTGATGAGCTCTATACTTTTCCCACTCACCTACATGAATTACCTTTATTCACAGGTCCACATGCTGTAGTTCTAGAGGTGTGTAAACCCTCATTCATGTAAATCCAATAATTGCTCAAGAGTTTCTGTCTCCTGTCTCAACTGGCTTTTTCTGCCGTCAATATGTTAAGGGGATTTCCATTTAATCAAACTGCAACACTTCCTCATTCTCAATGAAGATAAATCTCAGATAAAGGCAAAAAAGCATATTTATCCTTTTTTTCATGCATTCAAAGGTCACGGCTAAAAACATTATCAGTGCTGGGAATGACAATGTTAGCTCCAAGACATATCATTGTATACCCTAACATATTCATTCATTCATTCATTCATTTTCTTAACCGCTTATTCCTTATCAGGGTCACGAGACAGCATAGGGCTCAAGGCAGGAACAACCCTAGACAGGGTGCCAATCCATCGTAGGGCACACACACACACACACACACACTAAGGCCACTTTAGAGACACCAATCAACCTAACATGCATGTCTTTGGACTGTGGAAGGAAACCGGAGTACCCGGAGTAAACCCACAAGGACATGGGGAGGACATGCAGAATCCACACAGAAAGGACCCAGACTGCCCCACGCTGGGATCGAACCTGGGACCTTCTTGCTGTGAGGCGACGGTGCTACCCACCGAGCCACTGGGACGCCCACCCTAACATATCAACTCAACTAATTATGTTAGAATGACTCAGAATACATTCATACAATTTGTATGAAGATCCAAGTTTACTTATTATATTTGCTGGAACAAACTCAGAAAAACAAGCCGATAATTTTGCTGATTGTATTGGTCATTTTACAAAATCAAAAACATGCTTGAACCATGCCATTTTATTCACACAACACTGTTTATCAATGTTGCTTTCAGCTGTTCTACAAAGTAGGTACAAGAACAGTGAAAGAAGATTATTTCTTACACCTGCCAGATCCAAAGAGGCACAGAACAGTTATTTGAGGCTCAGTGGTATTGGGTTTGGGCATTTTGGATTGAAAGACCATTTGAATTTTGGCCCACAGGACGAAGGCAGGCCTTATGGCTTTAAAGTGAATACACCTCTGAGTGTAGATCAGTTTGAACTTCAAGTCATCAGTTAAAACACCTCAAACCTTATCATCATTTAACTATAGATATTTATTGAATATTTGTGGAAGATGCCTCAGTTGTAAACACTCTTTTCTCCAATTTCTTGGTAAGATATTTTCTCAGCTGTGTGTGTGTGCAACTGTGTGTGTGCATGCATGTGAGCAGGCATGCAGGTGTATATGTGTGTGTGAGAGAGAGAGAGAGAGAGAGAGAATGGTGAGGGAATTATTGTTTTTTGCATCTGTAACACAGGTAAGAACAGGAAGTACTCTCATTGCTAGGAAGTAATCTCATTTTTTTTTTCAGATTTATACTTTCAAAATCTAGCTTACTCTTGCTGTACTGTATCATACACTCTAGCGTTTTAGATATTTGTACTTTCCACACTCACACACTTTGTTGTCAACGTTAATAATATTAAGATGAGGATGACAGGATGACAATCTGTTGCTGTGTAAAGTGCAACCCAGAGCAACTCGGTAATTATAGAAGACAGCAGACTAGAACAGCAATATCATAATTATTACTTCATTATTATTATTATTATACTATGTAGTCCAAACATTTCTCATAAGGTTTCATATAGAGTTACCTATATAAAAAGAACAAAGTGCTAAAGTGGTCTATAACAAGTTCAAATCTATTGTGCACTATTTAGGACTGGATGTAGTCTGTAATGCACTGTAAAAATGACCTCATAATAAATGGAAATCAATCAAATTAATCTCTACCATCTGATTTATTATTATTTATTTTTATGTCAGCTGTTTTTATATGCATTACTATATGTTAACAAAGGAAATTCATTAACTAACTAAAGTTATAAGTCTAAGTTCTAATTTTAAGCATTTATTTCTAAAAAGAAGCAAATTTATTTGCCAGTATCAGACCATTAAAGCTTGAAATTAGTAAAAATTCAGGATATTTCCACTTGCTAAGATTAATTTTTTCATTTTTTCATTTATTTTATTTGTATTCAGATCCAATTGTGCAGGTTCCCAAACCTCACGGTGTCCTTCATTATATGTGCCTTTGTTTCTACTCATTTATGCATTACTCATCAACTAACCAGAGTCAACTTCCTGAAACCAAAAGTAAAGTCCCTCTTAAACAAACATATCCAGTTGGAAATCTAATATTTCTCTGTACAATAGGTTAACGAGACATGATATAAGAATTAGTCTGAATATTTTGCAATGGATAGCATAGTGATTGTTTTTGTTATTTTATTTTTTCTTCAGTTTTTTTTTTCCAATTCTACTGTGATGGATTGGCTAGGGTCTAGGGTTGTTCCTGCCTTGCTCTCTAAGCTACCGGCTAAGCACTGGCTCTCCTGTGACCCTGAAATAGGAATAAGCGGTTAAGATAATTAAAAGAAATGAAAGAATTACATATACTAAAAATTAAAGTCAACAGGAAAATCAATCCCACTTGTTTGGATGTCAATGCAGTAAACTGTGCTTTGTGGTAAGATGCAGCACACTGACTGGAATAAGTGTATGTGAATTGTTGACCATGGGATGGTTTTTGTGAGTTGTTTACTGACAGATTCTGCTTTGTGGGCTGTGGGTGTGAAGTTGTTAGCTAAGTTTGCAGCTCTTTAAATAAAGAGATGAACACTGTTGCAGTAGAGGCAGGCCACCCATATGTTCAGCACACTTTAAACCCTTATAAGTTTAATTTGCTCAAACAATTTGAGGAAATGTATTGTCCTTATGTTATTAACATAACAAGGACAACATCGTGAATCAAATCTTTAATTTAGTCCAAGAGAATATTAAACATATTTTTAACAATTAACCAAAATTTTAACTGGAAAGTCTGCAAATGGTGTGGAATTGGAAATCCATCCATCCATTATCTTAACCACTTATACCTATTCAGGGTCACGGGAGAGCTGGTGCCTAGCCGGCAGCTTCGGGCGCAAGGCAGGAACAACCCTAGACACGCTGCCAATCCATCGTAGGGCACACACACACACACACACACACACACACATTAGGGCCACTTTGGAGACACCAATCAACCTAACTGGAGGAAACTGGAGTACCAGGAGTAAACCCACGCAGACCCCGGGAGGACATGCAGACTACACAAGTGTCGCAGAGAGGACCCAGACCGCCCCACCCAGGGACTGAACCCGGGACCTTCTTGCTGTGAGGCGACAGTGCTACCCACCGAGCCACCGTCAGTCAGTCAGTCAGTCAGTCAGTCAGTCATTTTCTGTACCGCTTATTCCCAGTTATGGGGTCACGGGGGAGCCGGTG
>JAOVYV010000053.1:12720772-12740452 GCA_025674545.1 Hassar affinis
GGAGTTTTATTCAGATGTGCACCAGGTCAGCTATAAAGCAAACACACTCAAAGCTCTGGCCAGAGCAGCAGGGTCCATGGGTGGATCAGGACAAAATGGTATCAAGCAGAACGACAGGGTTGAGTTCTGGTTTCCTGCACTCCTTTGAAGGGGTGGAAATTGAGAAAAGCTTCACAGTAAAAACAAACACATCATGGTTTAATTTAGAAACTTTTCTACTGATCTGTGTAATAGCATGATCTATATCTGCTGCAGATAAAACTTCATAAGGTGTTGTGTCTCTTGTCTCTATGTACTCTATAAGTCTATAACAGAGTGTAGGCAGTCTCACTTCATCACTTCCTCACCAATCCTGATATAATTAGCAGCATCTCAACAGTAGAAATCAGAATCAAGCATCTAAAAGCTTGTTTCTGTGAACAATTGTATAATCATTTAGCTTTAAAGTTCATAAACACAGTCTTCGGATTCATGCTTTCATGCAGGAAATTGATGGTTTTTATATCCGAGACAAACAGATGCTTGGTGTGGAAGAAATATTGAAACCATGTTAAAATCAATACATTAAGTGCAGCTAAAATGTATTCATATACCCAAGACACAGGAGCTGTAACCTTTTTATTTGGCTGCATACCTTGTATAGAAACAAGCCTTTAATTATAACAACAATGACTGAACTGAAGATGGCTTAAAACACCAACTGAAACTGAAACCTGGACAGATTTTATTGATCTGATTCTTGCATAAGTGAGCCAGCTGCTGTTCTTGTTAAAAAGTCTTCCAAAAGCACACTAAACCACACCAATTTTAGTTATGATGCAGTCGATGTTCTCATGGAAGCTCAGGTGCGTCTGTTTAGTGTTGTAAAACCTTTAACATTTCATTATTGTGCATTATGTGCATAACACTAGATATGACCTTCATGTACAGTTAGTATGCTTTACAGAGTGTGCCAGAGCTAACAGTGATAATTTCCCGTGTTAAAACTGCCAAACCGCAACATGGCAACCAAAGGCTAAAGACTAAATTACAGAACCAACAGTTTAAACTAAATATTTTCATATGGGCTCCAAAATGAGACCAGATAATATTAATCAACAGTGTAGAATTCATACCGTGTGAATTCACACCAATTCTATAATTCATTGCCATGTGAATCCTGCTGTAACTACCATGCTTGATCATGGAAGATATTACACACTACTCCTCAAAATGCCACCCATCCTTCCATCCTTCCCCTCCCTCTAGCTTCTCCTGCCCTCTCTGTCATTCTTATCACACAAAAACAAAATTCACAAAGGCTGCCTAAGAGGCAGGGCCCCTGACCACAACAACTACTGTGTTGTTCCTAACAGCACCCGACTTGCAAGAACAAGTCATAAGAGCCAGACTTTAACTACTTATGGCACTGAATCATTCTTATGTGTTAAGGGCCCCTGAGCTTCTGGGACTAATATAGCTTGGCTGGCTTAGAAACAGAATGTCAGCGTGTCCATCTCAGCAAGGTGACACAAAGTGTGAGAAAGGAAGTTCTGTGGAAAGGTTCTTGTCATGGTTTTCATACACTTCTTGTGGTTAGGCTCCTCTTTGACCACTGCCATTTTCACTGCTAACTACCTGTAATCAGTCTCTCTGATGACCAAGATGCACTGTGTTCACAGACATAAAAAGTCCCTGTAGTTTTAATATTTCAACATATGTGTTAGTCTTGTAAGCAGTTCTTGTTTTGTTATCATTGTAACAAATCAGTGAGGATTGTCATGGGTTATTCAATTGCATAATAGGGAGGTAACAACATAGCAGCTCAACTGCCACAGAATCCAGAATGACCAAAACCAAAACTGTAAACTGTCTTTTTAAATGCAAAAATGGATTGCCACGTGATATGTTCTTTGGGAATTATCAAAAATCAAGGCCTTCACAGGAAGTGCAATCATGAACTGAAACCTATACGTGAAAGCCATTATTGTGGAACAAGTCATGTCTTGTTTCACTACAGAGTTTGTTGTGTTCCACATAGATACCTGAAACCCACTGCAAGGATGTTAAAACTGCTGAGGAAATAATGACATTTGTTTTCCTTTATAATGCCATCACACTTATTGGCATCCAGTCCTACAGACGGAGATACACCCAATTCAGCCTGATAAGACACAAGCTGATCAATTTAAAGAGGTGTAGTAAATGGGATGAAATTGTAAATTCTGACTCTCTGAGACTATGGTCTGACTCTCCTGCCTTACATTATCAGCAGGAAATAATTCCTGTGAAAAAGTAGAAATCGAAGGCTAATCATAGATGGTTCTAAGCATAGATGTCGAAGCAGGCTCTGGATGATGTCGCTGAAGATAATGCAGTAGAATGGACATTAAACATCTGCATGGTTCTGCAGTAGGTAGCACTGCCACTTAACAGCTCCGGGGTTCCTGAGCTCAGACTGAGCTGATTTGTACTGGTTGCACTAAAGTACAGGTAAATTCAAGGCGTGAATGAGTGTCTGAATGTGTGTGTGTGTGTGTGTGTATAGTGCCCTGTTCAAATCAGTTTAAACCTAGCCAACATAGTGTAATTTGTAAGATAATCTGTAAATACAGTATAGGCACATCTCACCTGAACCATGCTGTACAGAAGTAATATTAGGAGATCACACCAAAATCTCAGACTGCTATTGAAAACATGGCAGAAAACCCCCAGTGGTAAAACAGCACATTAGTATTAGTCCACAATCCACCCCCTGTAGATTACAGCACTAAACCACAGGCATCTACGGAATCCTGTGGCAACAATTGCAACTTTAAAATCTCCACTTGCTACTGCTGACTTGACGTTTTATGTCGTTTCTTCTTTCTTTCAGTGAGCATAATTAATGATAACGGGCGGACATGAAATGTCTCCTCACATCCGTGGAATGCACGTGGGACTGAGCGCAAAGCAAAATAACCATTTAAAACACAGCCAACTCTTTTGGAGCCATGGCAACGGAGACTCGGTCCAAACAGCCTGCTTAATACTGTCCAATCACAATAAAGTCCAATCCAAGCTGCGGATTAACGCCTAAAATCGAGTAGTGTGTAGTGTACAGGACGAGGGTCGGGACATAGCCTTGCTGTTCTCCCAGTAGAGCTGTCACATCTAGCAGTTTATTCATGCATTAAATTAGTCTCACTGGGAGGATGCACTGGGAAGTGCTCGAGATGGTCGGGTAGTGCACATTCCCCAGACTTTGCAGATCCCGGATTTTTAGGTAAAATAGGATTTAGAGGTTTAACGTTCAAATGAAATGAAAACGAACATAAAGAACATAAAGAACGAAGTGGGATGCCTGTTTCATGTGGAATGTAAAAGGTTCCTGGTGGTGGAGATTTTCTGCTTTTAGAGCCACTGACATTACTCAGTTTCTGTGAAAAATAGGATGAAATGCACTAAAAGTCTGGATAAAATGCACTAAAAGTCTGGATAAAATGCACTAAAAGTCTGGATAAAATGCACTAAAAGTCTGGGCTCATGCGCACGTTTGAACTTGAACTTGGGCGATCGTCTAAATTCCGACAGAGCAGCTTACATTCACAACCGCTTCAAAACTAACATGATCAGCAAAAAGTCATGTTCGCTTACCTTTGTGCTTGTCCATGGTTGTAGAGGCGGAGATGGACACTCCGGAGCTCGCCGTGTCTCTGGAGCTGAGTAAAGTTCTGTGATAACGATGCAGGAGTGAGAAAGTCGACATAAACACACACACACACACACACACACACACACACACACTCACAGCCCCGATTAGTCAGGCTAGTGGACAGAGTCTCTCTCTCTCTCTCTCTCTCTCTCTCTCTCTCTCTCAGAGAGTCACTTCTCCCTCTGCTGCTCTCCCTAATAATTAAACAACAAAACTGTGAACCAGAAATTCAGAAGTCTAATCAAAGGTAATTCACAATGTATAGAGTGAGGAAACTTATTTCTAACACAAAAGGCTGAGTTATTATGACCAGGGTTTGATTATTATGATTATGCCACACACATGGGGAAATCATTTCAAAGTCTCTGAATAAAAAGGGGATCACTTCTCCTCAACTGGGATTTGGGCTGAGAGGATTGCCCAAAACTTTGACAAGTGCCCCTATTTGTGATGATTTAATACTGTGGTTAGCTCTTATGTAACTTTTGTTCATTTGTTCTACTGTTATCCATGCTAGTGATGGGTATTGTATAGCTAAGGGTTTTTGCATGGTGTATTCTGTTACACAGCATTTTTTCTATCTGAGAGCAATGCAACTGGAAGGTAGGACTATTGTTATTTGATTCTGCAGATAGATCTTTAGATACAAACAGGGAAGTATGTTCCCAGACTACATTTTCCCACGGGAGGTGTGTTCCCTGAACCTAAATCTGACTGAGAGACTCATGGGAGCATCCTGGCCTGAGGAAAACACGATAGGAATGCGTGGTGTATGTGCCGGGAAGAGTGGGAGCCGTGTGTGTATTAAATAATCGACTGATTGCAAACATGAAGAAGTAAACCAAAGTGCAACACGGAGCCAGACTCATTGTGAATAGCAATTCAAGACCTTCAGTGATAAATAAGTAGATTGTGTTGTTCCCTCAGTGCTGTTTTCATTGTGATTTCAAAAGCCCCTGTACATTCCTGAAATAACTGAGCTCTCTGAGTGATCAGCATGTTTTATTGCTTTCAGGCTTCATTCAATTTTCTTAAGCTGATTACGGACAGGGCACAATGAGCAACAACTTGAATATAAAACATCCAGATTCCCCAGAAGAAAGAAAAAAAAACAGGTAAATTGAAACAAGATTGTTGTGATATGACCACAGGCAAACATGCCTTGGCACGACTAGCAGAGCTACATTCTCATCCTGTTATCATGTGTCTATTGGTCAGTAGTGTGAGAACTGAGCCTTCTTCCTCTGTGAGCTGGGTGAATGAGAGTCACATGCTCTGAGAAGCTGACCTCTCTGCAAAGTCTCATGGGGCGTCAGAAGGTTTCCATCCCAGCTCCCCCGCGCCCAGCACTTTCCTGCAAGATTAATCAAGAAATAGTATTTGCTGCATGGAGAGCATGGATAAGCAGGTCATTTGCCCAGAGTAAGCAAACACACAGTTTTCTTTTTCGTCACCCGCAGATGTTAATGCCCGAAATGCAGTAATCTCCGAGCATAATCCCTGAGTGATGACTTCTTTGCCAACTTCTTCAAATTCCAACCTATTAAGTAATTACGTTGTAATATTTCAGGAAGATCTCCGTCCCAGCTGGACTGCTTTCTGTCACAGTCTGTTGAATACAAATGCACCGTTGTGTTCATTGTGTAGGTTTGAATTGCTCATAGTCTGGAAACCCCCAAGTACTGTTAGTGAGGAACATGTCACAACCCATTTTGAAATCTGGGGTCTCAGAGTAAGAATGTAGATTGTGACTAAAGGTGAGGAGGTGAGTTTTCTTTCGTCTTCAGTTCTGTTTGCCTTCAGTGACTCACCTTACAAGAGGGGTAATCCCCTCACGCTGACTCGGGATGGGAGCGGTTCTAAAGCTCACACCATCCTGGTCTCCGTGCCAGGCCCACCAACCTTGTAGCTGTGACTTTAAACAGACTTGTATGGGGAGAAGGGGGCTGATATAGAGGGTGGTCCATCCTCCTAATGGTCTGTTTTCAGGGCAGAGTCATGAGAGTTGTATTGTCCCTGTCCACAAGGCATGAAAGTCATTAAACAGAAAGCACTGTCTTGTTACGGATATTAGTGGACACTCTTTTGTTTACACCCCAGAGTTGGAGCAATTAAACAGATTGATACAGAGACAGGAAATGTCCATCAAATGCTTGAGATGCACTGGTGTATTGCTGTGGGAACGTTGTTTGTGCGGTGTATATTAGGGTAGGTGCAGACACTGGCAGATTATCTCGGCTGCTGCTTGTTGGAACACAGAAAGCATTCCACAGCTGTGACTAAGAGGGCAAGGGTTACGGACTCAGCCCCATCTGAGTGCTAAGCCTTTTCATTCAGGAACCTTTCCCATATAAAACACAGAAATATTTTCTACAGTACTTTTATACAAAGAGGTGCCAAGGGTACGCCAAGCGTGTCTAAATAAAGAGCGGTGATGGAATGATGGAATGATAATCTGAGATAGTTTCTCAATGAAGAACTGCGACATTGTATGATGTATTGTTCAACTACAAGTAGAGGAGCATCTCAGGAAGTACAAAAAAGACATGTCGTGTAGATTCAACACATCTTTATGATCTCTAAACCTCTCATATATTAAGGTTCACAATAGAGCACTTAGGCTCAGACTTCTGAAATCAACAGTGTGACAGTATACAATAAAATCTGCTTTCTTAAACTTTTCACACCTTTTCAAGTTAAGGGAACCTTTGAAGAAGGGCACCTGTTCAAACCTCTCACTGCTGATCTCCAGGGTCCTCGGGAGCTAAGCATTATGTCATGAAACAATATTATTCCACCACTCCTTCACATAGCAGATCAGATTTAGTCTGGTTAAAACAGGAGACAGCAGGTTCCTGAACAACCCTGTGGGAGAGTATGGAACTGGAAGACTGGGCTTGGTGTATTGCGGCAAAACCTCTCATTAACCCAGCATTTTTGTCCTGTTTCTTTTGCTTGTGTGGTCTAAAATGCAAGCCTCGTACACTAACATTAGTGCCTACTGGCACCTGTAGACACCTTACATTAGAAACGTCTGCAGGGCAAGGCATGCCACTTTAGTATAAATTTGGTCACAACAAAAACAAATAGGGCATAGCTGTATGGTCACAGGATTCTGAACAAAGACCGAAAATAGTTAATTGTTGTCCTATACAATAAACCAAACCATCCATGATAATGAGCTCCCAGGATGGTTCATGTGTGCATATGTGCGGTTTTGTACTTGGGGTTCATGTCACAGTCTACTGATTTCTCAGAATGTTTCTTTATTACTGATTTTGGGAAACGTGATGGTGGTGTGGTTGAATGGATACACTAATAAACGTTCTCTAGGTGCAGCCGCCCTTGCATAGTGCAAGAGAACACACACATACACACACACAACCATTTTAATGTAGAACATTTGCAGCCAACCAACAAATTTTACACTATTTTACAATTTTAGTATCTTGGTGTGGTAGTGTTTGTGACAGAAAAATGGTTCACCAACGACATAAATATCTGAAGCAGAGTTTTATTACTCATTTGAGTTTTTACAACATTGTCATGATGCGTATCAAAACTGGAATTTCATCACCACATTCTCCTCACATTTTGCTGTGTTATATAAACCCAGTATTTTTTCTATTTCCTAGTCCTCAGTCCTTAACCCTGCAGATAACACAGGAAACTGCTGGGCATTAGCAGTCACCAACAGCCAACAAAACTACTGCAAGCACATCCAGTGATATGGGAACAACACTGTCTGGCAGCTTTATACGGAATGACAGATATGGCCCTGCTATCAAACCTACTCGTGATACAGATGCTATGGCTACAGCTCCATCGGTCTCCCAGCAACACAGTGGCAGTTTGTAATACATCAGATTTATAAAATGCAGTAATATCAAAGGTGTTTCTTTTCAAATTTAGTCAAAGTGATATGTTGCTAATGCATATATTGCAGCTTAGATAGTGGTCAGAAGGAGAGTTTGTCAGAGGTCTGAAAAGTATGATGGGGGGTGGGGGGTGGCTGGGTTGGGGTCCCCTCCCTCAACTGTTCCTAATGACACAAGCCTGACCTCTAGTGGTGAACAACCCTTTTTTTTTTTTTTTTAAAGAAAGCAGCAGGTCGGCTTTCATTTCCTAATATTAAAACAGCACCTCATCTGTCAAACGTGATATTTCAATTTGTTTTACATTTAAAACAGGTAGCTGGGCTTACCAAAACAGGCAGCTACCAAAAAAAATCCAACTCAGCAGGATTTGGATTCTAGAATCAAAAATCATGCTAAGCCATTTTGGTATTAGCCTGATGACTGAGAGGAGATGGCAGGAAGGAGCATTATAGCAGACGTGTCTTTTTGTCGCTTCAGGATCTAATGTCTTCCAGAAGCCCGTATGGTCTGTTAAGGCCTTCCCCACCACAGGTGGAGCCCAGGCCTCTCGTCTTCAGTCATATACAGTAGCTCTAACTTCCCCCCATTAACCAACATCAAGGCCTTGTTAGGGCCACTGCAGCAGGGGGCTTCTGGTGCTCCTCTACTTCCATCACCTTAATAGCCCGTTTAGAGGAAGAACCCGGCAGGTAGCCTTCAGCCCCCTACCACTTTCCCTCCTTAAAAAAAAGATTACAGTCCTGTTTTATGAGAGGGCAGGAAGGAGTGCAAGGGGAGAAAGCTTTGCTCGGAAATCAGGTTTCATGTGAGTTAAATGTGAGAGATAATAACCAGTCCTCACTCTTCTGGTCTCTTCAGAGTGGTTAGATCGCAGCTCACAACCTACTCAAATGAAAACTCTGCCTTGGGAACAAGGTGTGTTCTTTGTTTTGACTCCAAAAAGTTATGACTGTTGGAAGCAAACAAAAAAAAAGGAAAAATAAAATATAATAAGGGAAAAGCAAATCAGAAAACTACAGCTATAATACATTATTGGAGTGAATGATAAATTAAAACATGCACAATGTCTTCGCTAGAACAGCTTCGCCTTCTTCTTCATATCATTGCGCTTCCACAGAGGAAGTTTGTCAAACTCTTGGATCTCCATTCCAAAGATGTTAAAGAATACTTCAGGGGTCAGGTGACGCTGAGGAGACAACAAGGTATACAAGGTCAAATAAGTGCATTGAGAAAAGACCGATAAACAGAAGGGAAGTAGAGAAAGTGCAGCATCAACACAAATGATTCCCACACCACCACCAAGAGTGCAGCTTACAGCTCTGCCCTCTAATTACCTCCAGTCTCGTCCTGTCCACGTCCTTTGGAAGCTTAGTACGCCCTCTGTTGGTGACAGTGAGCATTTCATAGGGATACACCTTTACAAAAGGAGGGATTGCCTTGTTATGGAGAATGCAACACAAGACATTTGCCTAACATAATGAATTACTGAAAAGAAAAGCTGGACAAACGCACATGCTGAGAACAAACCGTTCACTCACACACAGAAACGCAAACAGACAGAAGTGCTAGAGGCTGGCCACGGTCATAGGGAGGCGCGAAAAGGGAAAAAGCGTACTGTAGCATAAACATTCTTTGTGAATTATTTGTGAATGCCTTTAAAATATTTTTTCATTCACAAAAAATGTTTTACTTTTCAGCATGTCACATCAATTCCAAAATAAAATCACAAAGTGAGAAGAGGACATGGCCAAAATATGGTACAATGATGTGTAAATGTTATTAAAACCATCAAAGAAAAAGGATGTGAATTTGCTGTGCCATTCCGATTTTAACACTGGATGGAGGACATATACCTTTTCTATTATTAAGAATATTATTCCTTTATTTAACACAAAAAATATATAGAACAATGAATGGCCATGTTAAGATTGTGGGTTCTATAGCAGCACCTTTAATGAAACCAAGAACATGCAGCTCTTAAGCCTCTTCAGCCAGATTTAGGAAAGGTGGGGATCAATGATCTGGGAAAATGTGTACAGCTCAGACATAGCAAAGCATATTATTACATCATTTCACAGCACTGGAAGGTCCTAGTCTTCTCCCTTCATCCCACTGCCTATAACCTATGAGGCTGCTCCAAGAAAACCTACTTTACTCTAATAAATCATCTGGGTGTTAAGGGGGTGGATGTTAACAGAACAAGAAGGACCGGCGACAAAATGAGAAAGAGAAGAGAAATGTATAACATTTCTCACAAAATCAAATCAAAGCAAACCAAAAGACATGGGATACTTGCATTATGTTCCAACATGTTAGGCATTGACATTCCCCTGTCCATTCTGGTTAGGGGAACCCGGCCATCTTGGACGAGCTACAGAACAGAGCACATACACGCAATGTAAATGAAAAAGAAACCAAAAGAAGATTGGTAGGAAAATGAACCATGGGAAAGACTTGACAAATAAATATAAACACCTACTTCACTTTATCTGATACTATAAGAAGGGAGTAAGACTTTAACTACCCTACCCTTGGGCTTAAAAGTTACTCCTTGAGTCTGACTATGGATATGTACAAACTTCTCAGGATGTGCGTATGCAATGATGAAACCCCCTTGTCCATGCGCTCCCCCCTTGCCTGAGCTGTTTGTAACTCAGGCACAAGCGTTAGCAGGATGATTTCACATTCTCATGTACAAGATGGCTGATGCACATGCTCGGTGCAGCTGATCAGGTTATAGTCTGTATCATTCACGTACCTTGAAATCTGCAAAATTACAGGGAGAGAGGAAGAGGACAGCTAAGTATAAGCATATCTTCCAATTTATCATAAAACTACTGACAGGTAAGGCAGGTAAGTACCTCTCTGACCTCCGCACACATCCCCGTAACTGTTATACTGAGAGAATTCTGTAGACTGTGGATGAAAAGACAGATCAGACACACATGATGTGTATGTGTGCATATCTTTTTCACACTTGATTAGCACAGCTAATCAAGTTGTAGACCATTAGCCCATACATTTAAACTCAAAGACATAACTTTCAAACATTTCACAGTGGGCATGTGACCTATAAAAGTAGTTCTATAACTGTCCACTGTGTGACATGGTTTTCTGTCAAGCTGCCATTTTAGCTAGTATTAGCTAGCAGTGAAGATTTCCTGCTAAAACAATGTTTTTTTGATATCTGGCTAGCATTAACAGTGAATATGAATATGACTTAATATGACTTAAAAATCCTCTTAGAAATCTGGCTAGAAAGTGCTAGCAATGCAGAATACAGGACATTGTATCACATAGACGTCCTCTCAGAAATTATGCTATCTAGCTGGCAAGCAATTAAGCAGTGAAGTTTGTTAACATATATGAATAAGAATATAACTAAAATCCTTTCAGAAAGCATGTGAAGTTATTTAACTAGCTGGATAGCCCTAGCAATGAAAATTATTATCTCAGAAATCCTACCCTGTTAACCAGCCTGCTAGTTTTGGTAGGAAATATATATGAAGTATTATAAATATAATTACAAAGCTCATGTTAGATCTTGTAAATCAGGCTAGTAAAATCTGTGAACATACATGTGCATACCTTTCAGGATACATACAGTATATGGACTCAAAGACATGCGACACTGCCGTGGATTTTAAAGTACCACCCAAACTCCACACATCTCATTCCATAAAACCTCAAATGAAATACACCTATTTTTATCAATTTGATTAAAGACAGGCCAACTGTGGCCTGCTCTCTTACCCGAAGAAGGCCGTTGCGTCTATATCCTGGCAGTGAAGAGGTTTTAGATGTGGGAGAGTTGGGATCTGTAGATGAATGATTAATCAGTAAATGTGACAGTGCCAAAGCTACTTGCAGTTTGAGGAGCTGGTGTACAGTGCATTACCTGCGGTGGAGTTGGCGTGCTGAGTCTCGTACCGCTGGGCTGCCACACTGCGAACATATCTCTCTCGGTTCATTTCCTTCTCCATCTCCTCCTTCAAAATGAGTTTCCCAAGACCAGACTGGATCTGTCGTATTGAAAAAGCCATTCCAATTTCAGCAACCACGGCTACCTGGATCCATTCTATAAAACTAGAACGCTGTCAAAATTTAGCAAAATACTTCCCACTACTATTCAGTAGTTTTCCGTGATTGCTTTCATTTCCTCTAATACTATAATTAATGTTTTGCACTAATGGCCCATCACCTTGCTTAAATGATCTTCTTGGCGCTGTCTTCGTCTTAATTGTTCCTCCTCCTCTTCATCTTGCGAGCGACTTCTCATGTCTGAACCTGATTGCACAATGAATATCAATCAAACCAAACAGGGTATTAGTGTACCCAATCTTCATTATTGTTTGAATCATTATCCTTTGATGAGAGCACCCAAGCTTGCACACATCATAATAAAACACGATGGAAATGAACAGGAACAATGTAAGGATTAGAACTGAGGAATGGTGTCTGAATCAATGATGTGGATGATGTAACTGATTTAAGATTGTTTATGTTCCCTAAGCAAACTGAAAAAAAAGGATTCTATACCACTCCTTACAAACTACTGCTCCTGCAACTGACGAAACAATGTGCAAATTATACAACTAGTGACATTGCCAACATCAATCTTCATCATGCCTTTGACTCTACATTCACATGCTGCACAGTAGGCTAGTCTTCCTGCTGGAGCCAGAGATATGAGCCTACCTAGGGCTGCAAGGGAGGGAGGGCAGGGCCAGTAGTCAGTCTCAATCTTTGCGGTTTCATCCGGCTGGGGAGCTTGAGCAGCAGGGAACTTGGAAGATTTGATGATATCACCAGCAAACTTGTTTTGGGCTGCGAGGGCAGCTGAATCTGGATTGGTATTTTGGGTATTTTGACTATCAGTGGTTGATTGACAAAGGGTGAAAGCAGATACAGTGCTGGCCAATCCTTTCAAAGCACGACACCACAGAGTTTCTGATTTGATCAATGATCAATGAATGGGCACAAATTTTTCAGTACAAAAAAAGGTTGGATAAATGTCACATGCTTTGATAGATTTATGGCCAGCACTGTAGTTTACAAACAGAAGTCCGTAGAGCAATATTACATTTTCCGAAAATAATTTAACAAAGGAATGTAAAGTATAAGCACTCAAATATTATTAGTGATTCCTGTAAGAGTCTGCATTTCATAACCTCATGCAAAGGCAAAGTTGTTTTACAGGACACAGCCAGAAGAGGAGTAGTGATTTTAGTTTTCAGGGCTGAGTAAGTTGGCAATGAGGAAAGAGAAGACAGTAGGAAAATAAAAACTGCCAGAGAATCCAAACTGAGCTGAGCTGAACAGTACTTACATGAGAACATGTTATGTAGTCACATATGCCACAACGACATGTTAATGGCAAGATGGTGTCAACATACATATGAACAAACATAAATACACAAAACTTGGTCAAAAATACAAAATCCAATCACGCTCCAATCACAGATACTTTTTATGTTTTAACAAGAAGTCATGAGCCAAACGGTGTAAAAAATCTGTCTCACTGTACTTACCTTATTTATAATCAAGCATGAAAATGTGCTTTATGTGACTCATACCATGTTTGTGCTTTCCTCATCCATTTAAACATAATGAGGAACAAATGTTTAACAGCCAACGCGCATTTTAAGCCGCTGACCTAAATGCGGTGTTGTAATTATAAAATAATCTAATGATCAATCAAAAACAAAACAGCATACCATGTTGTTTGTAGATTGGCGGCTTTCTGTACATGTTCATGCCTTGGTCTGAAATAAGAAGTAAACACAAAAATGATGTTCAGAATTTACACATATTAACTGTCTGAGGAACATGGATGATGTCTCACAAAATGATCCAAACTGGAATGCACATGACAATACATCTATCAAGAACATTTTACACTGAAACACACACACATACTCCGACTTGTCGAAACTCCTGCTCCTACCTGGGATGTGGAAATGTTTAGGGGTCAGACAGAGGGTCGGGGTGGCCGAGCGAGAGGACAAGGGAGAACTCCGGCCACTCGACAGCTCAGTGCCTCCAAAGCAGGAGAGGAGAAGAAGCAGGAAGAAAGGAAACAAGCATGAAAGGAAGAGGGGGGGAAGAAAGAAAGACTAAATTCCTGCTCATGTAAATATGGACAGATGAAAGAGGATTTATGTAGAGAAGGAAAGTGTGACGGATGAATCAAACGCATCGTCTCTGTACAAGACAACAGAGCCGAAAGAACTACATAGGACACCGGAGACACAGCATGCACATTCTCCACAATGACGAACACTTCAGCGTCCAAAACTAAAACTTGCACTGGATATCATTCTGCAACACTCAGGATGTCCTTATATCCAAGCATAACGAAAAAAAGTTTAGTGGTTCATTTCAGTAAGTTCCCTGTGGTAATACTGAAAATAAATTGGCAGCATGCAGCATAAACATCACCCCATACAATGCAGAATGATACGATACAAGATGAGAGATGAGACAGTGAGAGGAGAGAAAAACAGGCATCGAATGTACAGTATGTGTATGTGGGACATGCCTCACAGGTGGCACAGACAAAAAAAAGCACCACACAATGAGCATAACAGCCACAAAGCCAAGACATACCTATGCAGAAAGAATCTGTAAGGAGGACAGAGGCACATATGCATTATATACAGGAATGTGGCATTAGCCAATCGTCTTCAGTTTGCATCAAGCTTGGGAGCAATGGCCGCCCCAATGCAGCTTTCAACCTAACTGTATCAGAAAGTACACGTGCCATGCTGGTGATACAAGTTCAGAACTTCTGACTCCTTTCAATGACGATGCCAGATACTGTATATGTAATGCACAAACCAAGAAACTAAAGAGACTATCTCCATAAAATCATTCCAAAACTCCATCTTCAGTATTACTGGAGAAGACAAAGAAGCCTCTGAACATTTTGGCAAAGAGTTTCTGGAACACACAGGTTTTAGGCACATTTCCACCTGGTCAGCTAGTGGTGATTTTAGTTCCTGGAATCGTAAGTAGATTTCTGTGGAAGAACTATCGTTTAAGCTTCATAAAATGGCTGACCCTCTCATGTGATAAGTATTTAACATCAGAGGGTGTAGCTTTGGTTTCCAGGGAAATGGAAGAGTCATCGCAAACTTGTTAAAGCAGCGAAGACTAGTTTTTTGCTCATAACTAGATGACACAAGACATACCAAAATAGACAAAACTGGCTCAAGATTCAAATCCAAATTAAAAGCTTGTAAGATATGATAACAAATCAACAAATCTGAACTTCCAGGTTGTGTGTGTTTTTGCTAAGTGCTGAAAGGTTGTATGGTTGCACAGCAGGCAGCACTTCTGTTTCCTGGAGTTTGGTAGAAACATAAACAAGGATCTTGTTCCAGAAATGTGTAGCTTCTCAACAGTGTGGGAAGCCTCCGTGACAACACGCCTACTGACGTTATTACTGGAATGTAAAGCTTTCACTCCAGTCAGGGGTTCTTACCTTTGTTATGGGGGAGGAAGTGATGTCGGAAAGGGGAAGTGGGACGGTTGTCACTGTTGCTAGAGCGCAAAGAGGAGCAGAGCTTCAGCATTCCTGCCAGGTGTTCAGACAATGAGGAGGATGGAGAAAAAGGGTGTGGGAAGAAAGACAGGACAAAGAGGAGGCAAGGAATGGCAAAATGAGCAAAGCAGGAAAAGGACAAGGAAAGTGAAAAAGCGGAAAGGCCTCTCAAAAGGTAGCTAACCTACGACAACGACACATACACTCAAAAAACACATAAGCACACTACGTCCACGTGTAAGAGCAGCTCCTGTGTGCTCCTAAAGGAAGCAAATGAAAACCAGAAATGAACTTGACTCTCACCTGGTCTGTGGAAGTGCTGCGGTGTCTTAGACAGTGTTGGTGTGTAGTTGTGTCGGCTGTACATTGGGGAGCCGATGGAGCCCTGGCTGGTGGATCGTTGCATGATGCGTTCTCGAATGTCATAACAGCCCTAAACCCCAGCACATACAGACACACCATCAGTTTTCATCCCACAGTTTACCAGTGCTGTTGATGCTGTGCTATATACAGAAGTCCTATGAGCACTATAACTAGAAATACTTGATGCTGTGTACCAAGATTAGTTAAACTACTAGAACAATACTAACTTCTCTAATGTCAGTGTTTAATCTAAGGTTTATTATGGAGCAGGCTCTAACCTCGGCTGACGGGGTGGGAGACAGGGTTCTTGGTGACTGAAAAAAATAACATCAACAACAGAGACAAAAGCTGTGTGAATTTGACTAAAGAAATCTTTAGATAGAGTACAAGGCATACTCTAAGAAATAACTTGATTAACTGAAGTAGACAAGAGCAATTGAGAATAATGTTGTAAAATGTTGATACTGATTGCAAGTATAAGAATATTTGACTAGTTTTTTAGGCAAGGAAAAAATTGACAAGATAAGATCAGTCTGCAATGATTTTTAAGACTATAAAGAAACACAAAGATAAAGAAAAGACAAACAAAAGTGCAGTTCACATGCTGACACACGTGGGTGCCCGGAACACATATAGAAGAGATGGGAAATGCAGAGAGGAGAGAAAAGTTGTGCAGGATAAAACTGTGCTGGTGAAGATAAAATCATGCTAGATCCAAGATTCAACATTCCCGCCCAAACTTACAGTCTCAACTGACATGGGGGAAGGGTCTTGTGGCATGGTCTAAAAAACGGACATAAACCATAGTGTCAGCACTGGCTTTCAGTAAAGTCCTATTACATTGCAGTTCCATTATTTTCACTGAAATTATTGTCTTTCAAACAAGTTCTTTAATGTTTTTAAGAAATTAGGATATCACTTTCTGTTGCAATGCATTACTGTCTCATGACCTCATTGAGATCATTTTCCAGAGACTAATACTAGAACGTAATTAGAAATTGTAAAATCGTATTTGGTTATCATAGTAGCTTCATAGTAGCTTCATAGTATCATAGCTGCTTCATAGTAAAATTGATTAGCTAGTTGGGTAAAAAACAAACCAGGAACTTGTTTGGTTGTGTTAGAAGTGTTGCTTTAGGATTACTAATGTCACTGGGCATGCACTGCTGCAATCCTGCACACACTCACTTTAATATAGCCTCTGATGGGGGATTGGTCACCTGTAGTACTCTGGCACTGTAGGAAGGAAGCACAGCCTAGTTACTAAAGCAGAGACTGCTTTAATCCTGATAGATATTAGTTAATCATATAACACTACCAACTCCATGGTGTGTTCCATGTCTATACATGTCAGGTCTTCATTTTTCATCAAATCAAATAAACACAGGTACATAATGCGGCCAGATTTTGCAGTATGACCCAGTATGGGATCAAGACAGTATGTGGCATTGAATGACTCGAGTTCTCGTATAACTCTAAAAGCCTGACTGTGGTCAGCAGAGGGCACTGTAATACTGCGCTCTGGACGCATACACAGCACAGGAAGATCCAGGTACAACTTGGTGATGTTCAATATGAGAGCAGCAGCGACAGTAAATATAAAATATGTTCAATTTCCTCTGCTTCAAAGACACAGAATGACAGGACAGTGTTCAATAAATGTGTGATGTGTGATATTAAACAGTCATTGTAACAGAAAAGTTCACACATTACTTGTTATTTCCTGGGTAGAAGGGTTAGGATAAGACGGGGCATTTGTGGTGCAGGCTTGGAACACTGGCTTTGGAGGACCCATGTGGGCCATTTTTGCCTTTAACATGAACTCATTTTAGCAACAATCCTATCCAAAGGACTTAGCCCATGTGTGATCATATTTTCTCCATCAAAATGGTCTTGCTCAAACTAATCAAAATACAGATTACCCAGTACATTTCTAAATGTAACTCCTTTTTTATAACTTTTCCCCTAGGGATATCAATGTACTTGGCTGTATGAGCACTGCGTGATGATAGTAGCTCTGTATTACCTCTCCGGGGCTGTGTCTGCCCTGTCTCTCCAGGGTAGAGGAGGTGGAGTGCAGAGACTCATAGGATATCATGTCTGGACGCTCTATATCATAAATGGCCTTGACTCGGGGGATGGCTGCTAGATCCTTGTAATCAATGATCTCATTGTCTACTTTTGCCTATAGGGATGAGAGGTGGGACACAGAAGGAAGGGAATCACACAGAGGGAGAGACAAAGGGAAAGGAAGGAAGGTCATACAAGGGATCAAAATGTTCCACATCACATGTGAACATATTTACAGCACGTCACACGGGTCACCACAAAAAAAAAAAAAACAAAACACGAGCACATGGGGCTTTATATACGCTTCATTGCAGCTGTGCTTCTTATTATATTGAAGTTCTCTTCAATATAATAAGTATTAATATAATAGTTTTTTTTACAGTATTTATACTAATTCTGTGTGTGTGCATGTGTATTTACTATAAAGAGAAGTGTAGATATGAAAAGCTTAATGCAAATGTAACTGCTTAGAAAGAAATAAGAGAAAGGAAAAGAACAAACAATTCTGCGCAGCCGTATGCAGCCACAGACTCCATGTGAAAGTGATTATTGATTGATTCAGGGCGCGATAGGGGGCATTAGCAAGGACGACTCACATAGATGGTGTGACCAGGAGATCCAGGGATGCTGGAACCCGGCCGAGAACAGATACTCTCCGACGAAGACCTTGTGGGCTGCAGATGAATGAGACTTTGTGTTAGTGATCAGCCAAGCAGAAACATGCACGCACACTGACGCACAGACTCACATGTAAGCTCGAATGACAGGATCAGTGCACAAGTCAAGATTACAACAGCAACTTCTTATATAGAAGCATCCACAAGCCATTTCAAGCTGCCATCCACAGGCCATGCAGCATGGTCCTCCAGATGTGGCTCTTTGTGAAATTTCAGCAAAGCTGCTAAAATCAGAATGATATGGTTTGTAAACAGATGCATGTTTACTGCTATGATGATGCACTGTTGAATGGTATTTTTCTCCCAACTCTGCCCATGAGCTCATATCTGAGTCATGTTTCTGACGGGAGTCTGACTGTGTTTGTGTGGATCTGGTTCAGAGGGCAACAGCCGAATGCCCGCAGTGGTGAAAAGTAAAATGACACATATGGGTCATCATGAGGTCATAGGCTGGTTGGGTGTCGCTATGCTTCCCTCAAGCCACTGACACATAGAGCGTGAGCCACTCTGCTGCCAGTAGCAGAATACAGTACCTGCCTTTCTGATTGGTGCAGTGAGGTTACAGAGGGTGGAAGAAGCTGTGAAGGGAGGAAGAGGGGGTCACAGGAAATCATACACTCCGGCACGCTTCAGTGTGATTCACTCACAAACTGCTTATGGCAGTGGTTCCCAAAGTGGAGTCCCCCAGAGGTCCATGAAGTTTAACCTTTATCCTGTTAATACTGTTACAGTGGCTGAAATCACAAATATAGTTTCATAGTCAGCTACTGATTAATCCCTTGAATTGAGTTAAATCCAAACCTCTGCAGGACTATAAATAATGTCAAGTTAGACCTAGGGTGTTCTGTCAGTCAAATGTTCAGCATTAAATTGCTGAAATATAAGGAAACATATGATTGAAAAGCATAAGATCTGAATAGTTATATTATGACAGTAACACAAATCTGTACTGAGGGGGTCTGATCAATTTATTCTACTGTTAAACAGATTTCTGGGTGCAAACCATTTGAGAACCACTGGTTTCTATGATGGACAACATGACAACGAAGCCAAAATATGTCTGATCCCCATTTGTGGCTGAGCGTAATACATTACTAACCTCACAATTATTCAGAAAGGAGCTTGCATCAGACAAACATTTGGCAGTCCTTGCCTTTACATTAGCTTCTCTCCAAATATACTTTTATCATCTTTATAATGAATGTATTTTATCAATCATAAGAGCAGGTTACTCTCTGGGTGCAGTTTTGCATGTTTTCTGCACATCTATATAGGTTTCCTCCTTTCTCATTAGTAAGTCACTTTAGATAACAGCATCAGCCAAATGAGTGATACGCTCTCTGATTACATCCTATTTCCCAGTAACATGCCTGTATGTGGACTGGCCCAGTGTTTCTGGGATAGACTACTGATCATCACAACTCTGATCACAACCTTAATTAGCAGATGTTTGCTTAAACTGTTTTTTTTTTT
>JAOVYV010000053.1:12759729-12775089 GCA_025674545.1 Hassar affinis
CACCTCCACATCATTGCATTCAGTTTTTATTCACAATTTGTTTAGTGTCCCAACTTTTTTGGAATCCGGTTTGTATACATCCTGAAGTTTGCATGCCATTGCTCCAAATAAGTCAGGATTTTATACAGTGAATGCTTTGGTATCTTTAACTTGCAGTTGTCTGTTGCTCTGATTCAAGAAAGTCCAGCCTCCATGTCTAGTTCTTGAGGTTTCTATAGATGGCTAATCATTTGTTGGCAGGTTTATAAAGCTCAGGAGCGAAGTGCATTCAGGGCTTGAGAAATCCTGAAGCCCTCAGTTAGAAGTTAACCCTTGGGGTTAGAGCTGTGATGAATGCTCCTCCCTACCACTCTCCATTACAAGCTTTGGACACTTGTACGTTAACAACTATGAATTTTGACTACATACATACTTATTACATGTATCCATGGCAACCTGGTGATATAACATTAGAAAGGAGAGGAAATGCATTTATGATGAGTTATAATATGATGAGATAGAACTACAACAGTCCAATCCTCAGTGACTAAGATTAGATATGTCTTACAACTTTCATCTGTGTGTGTGTGTTTGAAAGAAGAACTTTTATGGAATGGGAGAAGGGCTGTCTGAAGGGTCTGTGACGGTGACAGCTGCCAGGAAAATCCACTCAACTATTTTTATAAAGAATGCTTTAAGTGTATCCGCCATCCTTCAGAGGCAGCTTCTTCCATCACCTCCTCCATCACCAGAACCCCCTGCCAAACCCTGCCAACACTAACATTCAGATTAGCCAACATTCAACAAGAAATTAATCTTCACTTCCTTGCGCCGCTCTGTTACTCTGTGTGAGGAGTTCAGTATTCATGCACTTCATACCCAGTAAACCTGACTGAGCTCGCAGCCGTTTAAAAGCCTCAAACTGGTTTTTAATGTGGAACGGATTCCGATGTTTCCCGAAAGCACAACATGAAAAAAAGCAGCTATGAAACATTTCTAAGTTGAGACTTTGAGAAATTATTATTGTATCCACAGTTAATGAGTGCCCAAATACACTGTTATAGACAAGTATAATGTGTGATGCAACAGACACAACAGATATTTCATTTCATGCAGGATTTTGTGTATTAATTTCATAAGCCCCTGAAATGTTCACAGCTTAATCTGAATTGCTAGTAGGTGGTGCAGTGGATAGCATTGCCACCTCACACATTCAGGGTCTTTGGGTCAATTTTGAGCTTGAGTTACTGTCTATGTGGCGTTTCCTCTGGGTTCTCAGGTTTCTCGGGTGTCCTCCCACCTCCCAAAAACATCCTAGTAGGCAGACTGGCTATACTAAACTGCACCTCATTGCTTTGTAAATTTCTGGCATCCCATTCATGGTGCACTCCCCCCTTGTACACAGTGTTCCAAGGATAGTCTTGCGACCTTGAGCAACATTTAGGACTTGCTGAAGATGAGTAAATGAATGCTTGAGTTTTAGTCATTACTGCCTAGTAAGCTGAAATGAGGCTCCAAATTAGCTGAACTTTGGTTCAGGTCTGAAAAAAGGTGGGGCACCTTGCATTATCAATCATGAACCATGAGAATACCAAGAGTAATACACCCATCTCACTCATTGTTCATGATGTTTTATTACATGTTATTTAATTTACAAAGTACATACCATGCAAAAAAGATAATGAAGGAATGAGTCTTAAAGCTGGTGAGATCATCCTTTGGGAAAGCTGCAGCAGTGACATATTGGTAAAATGTCTCAAGGCCTAAAAGCATGGATGAGCGCAAGGCTTTGCCACTTTTTCGTTCATGTAAATCCACAGTTGCTGAATGACTGTGATTCCTGGCATAGCTGCACAGCACACATACACGGTGTGTAGAACCCCTCCCTGGCTTCTCTCACAGCAGGATCAGCCAAGCTATTTCCAGTCGGACGGGGATTTTAAAGGCTCCTGGAGACTGTGCTGAAAATAGCGCAGAGCCTCTCTGACTGACACAGCATTCTCAAAACTGGGGGGGTGGGGGGTGGGCAAAGAATTGGGGAGGACTATGGATGGATGGTGCCTAATACTGGTGCAGAATGTGAGTTTACTCGAGCTAATGGACTGTATCTAATGGGACAGTAAATAGAAGCACAGTGCAGTGGCTCAGCTCATAGGCACAGTCAAGCCATATAGTGCCAGATCTCAGCTGCTGGCAGGCTTTTACTGCACACGCCTTCTAGCCACATATTTACAGACACAGTTGCAAATCTCTGTATCCTGCTTTCCAGGAACAGAGTTATAGGTTACACGTATAGATAACCAAAAAGATTAAAGCACATTATAGATCTCTGGAGAGCCATTCCTCGGAAATGCAGGAATTTAAATAATTCTATAAATAATTCTTTGAGCAGCACAGAGAACAGTGGCAATATATACAGTCACTCACAAAAGTGAGTACACCCCTCACATTTCTGCAAATATTTTATTATATGTTTTCATGGGACAACACTATAGAAATGAAACTTGGATATAACTTAGAGTAGTTAGTGTACAGCTTTTTTAGCAGTATAGATTTACTGTCTTCTGCAAATAACTCAACACGCAACCATTAATGTGCAAATAGCCTGCAACACAAGTGAGTACACCTCACAGTGAACACGTCCAAATTTTGCCCAATTGTGTTGTTGTCCCTCCCTGGTCTCATGTGAGACCTCCCTGGTCTCAAGGTTCCAGGTGTGAATGGGGAGCAGGGCTGTTAAATTTGGTGCTTTGGGTACGATTCTCTCATACTGGCCACATGACACCTCATAGCAAAGAACTCTCTGAGGATGTGAGAAATAGAATTGCTGCTCTCCACAAATATGGCCTAGGCTATAAGACGATTGCTAACACCCTGAAACTGAGCTACAGCACGGTGGCCAAGGTCATACAGCGGGTTTCCAGGTCTCCAGTGTCAGTGCTTACAGCTATATGTAAACAGTTAGAGGTAAAGCTACTAACAGGAACTAACTCCTTTTGTGGACATTCTTCAACTATATACAGTATGTTATCATAAATATTTAAAAATATGATGTGCACTAAATAAAAAATAGTAATTGTTGGCAAATTGCTGTGTGGGGGTGATGGGGAGGTTTATCTTGACTGGAAATTAAATAGACATACAGGTAGAGACATCACCTTGCTGACCTCACCTTAAAACACTTCTTAAAACATGTCTTCTGAAAGATTGCAAAGTCAGATATAATTTGAGTGTTATCAAGTATGTGGCAGCAGCATCAGCAAGACCAGCTGCAGATGGCCTCTTTTGGGTTGCATTTGGTCCCTTTTGGGCACTCTACGTACCTCCTGAGTTTTTTTGCACACTGACACACATGGGGTTCAACAGATAACAATGTAGTTATTAACATTTAGGACCATGCTATCATTTAATAATTGCAGATTATTATTAAATATCATTTAATAAAGGCAGAATAAACATTAGTCATTCTGGGTTTATTTAGATAACATTAAGGAACTGTCAGTTAACTTCTGCTTTTTTAATGTTTATTGACATGCTGAGGTTTAGCATTAATGGAAGGAGTCTGCAGTGTCAGTGTCCACTGTTCTATCATGGGAAAGACAGTGTCAACTGGTCAACAGGGGCACTGGGGTGCCGCCCACTTCAAGTTATCTAGAACAGAAAATAATACTTAATACTTTAAGTTAAACATTTGTTAATCATGTATATCAACATTATGTAGCTGTACTATGTGCCTGTTAGTCTTGTTAGCATTTATTTAATGTTTTTTCAAAAATTCTATTTAGTTCATTTCAGTGTGAATATGTATATTTCCTGTGCATGCAGAATGAGTGTCTATGCAGAAGCTTAACTTTTGGTGACCCGAGGCTGTGCTCTGACCGGTTGCTTCAGAATGTTCAACAGGACGGAGCAGTTGGCGCCCTGGACATGGCCACTTTTGTTATCAGTATAGTTTTTAATTTTTTTGAGCTCATGATAAGCAGCAGTGGTTTGTCAGTGGTTTTATCACCTGTCAAATGGCTACTTAATAATTGCATTCAGTCCTGCATTACTGACAGTGTGTTTTTCAGTTTACATTTACATTTATGCCATTTGGCATAAATCCCATTTATCCCATTTATACAACTGAGCAGTTGAGAGTTGGGAGCCTTGCTCAGGGGCCCAGCAGTTGCAGCTTCAAACTCATGACCTTCCCATCAGTAGTCCAGTGTCTTAACCACTGCCCGGTTTGCAGTTTGTTTGTGCACCAACCACCTCACCCAAAAAAATAAAAACAAAGCACTAGCCACAGCTGCTCGGTAAGATCAGAATCTGCACACTTCTGTCCTATTAAGTTCAAGTTAAGGTGAGGGCATGACTGTTTGACTGTGAGGGCATGACTGTTGATATATAAATGGCGAAATTGCTGGTATTGGTATCGATATTGGCAAACCCAGCATGCCAAAAACCAGCATGACACTTCAGTAAGCAAGGCTACATGCGAAGCACAGAGCTGGAAACTTACTTATTGTCATTCTGAGGAAAACGCCGAGGAGGCTTTTTAATGATTAACAGTGATACAGAACTAAAGAGGAGCTTTGCACTCATGAATGAAACCTATAGACCTCTGCTATAGAGCACTTAATATGGTTTAAACACAACAAACATGGTTATGGCTGCCCTGCTAATGTTGTAATGATACTCATAAACAGAATACAATGGCATTACAATTATCTTTTTAACTTTGTTCACATTAGGATTCTTTTAACTGACATGATTTAATGTAGTAGTTAACATGAACCACACGCTTTAGCATTAAGACACCATTAATAACACGCTTTAGCCCATGTTTGTCCCATTCTTATGTAAACTTAAGGCAACAGTGACTAACATGACCTTAGACCTTAATGAACGTTTGTGGTTGCTATCTGACGAAATTGCAAGATTTACACCTGGAGACCAGAGGTCAGTAAGTTATCAACCTTCGCATGGGTATATAGTTCAAATTTATTACAGGTGCTAACTTACATGCTTGCTTAGTTGGCATTACTTAAGTGTATTAATACTGACATTCATGGAATGTTAATGCAACGCCTTGCCATTTTTACACATTCATAGAACTTCAGGTCTAGGAATAACGCCACATAGACTGTAATTATTAGGAACACTGCTGTTTTTCTGAATGGAGTTACTCAGACTGTGTGTGGTGATGGATGAAAGCTGAATGATGTAGTAAAATGAGGACAATCTGCTCTCTCTCTCTCTTTCTCTCTCTCTCTCTGTCTTGTTTCCAGAAGGTAATAAGGGAACACTCTGTGTACCTGGCAAGTTGCCACTTTCAGAATAACTCTCAGGCTCTCTTATACAACGCAGGGGCTCAGGTGGTCATGCAAGTGTTGAGAATGCAGATGACCATGATGCCAAGTGCTCTCGAAATAAATGAACAGGCTGGTCAGAGTGCCATGGAGATCTACATCTCAGAAGCAATAAGATGTTCACACTAGTGACTGAAGCTATTGTTAATTTATTCTCCTTCAGAATCCATATTATGAACACATGGCATGTCCAAGAGCAATTCCATGATGAACCCATTTTCCCTGTTCCAATCTAAATTAGATCTCAATAGCTTTTTAACAATCTATTCCTGCACTGAAGCAGGGGGATGAACAGAAGGTTTTACCTTTGCAGGTGAAGCACTTCATGTGGAAATGCTTGCTCTGCACACGCAGCACCTCTCCCTTACATGGCTCCCCACATTTGTAACACTGGATGACCAGTTTCTCTGGAGGCCGGTGGGTTTCATGAGGATGGGCCACTGTTGGAGAGAGCAGAGAGACATTTTCAGTAACAAGCCTTAGCAATGGGTAAAAAGAGAAAACGCAAGAAAGTGGTCATAAAATATACTATTAAACACGCACAGCTGAAATGTACTGTAGCTAATGGACAGACTAACGCCACATGACTGACCACAGTGTAGAGCATAATCACACTTGGAACAAACTGTAGAGTGTGAAAATATGTTTTAGGCTCTGTGAAACTAAAATACACTACAATGCACAGGAAGGTCGTCACTACCTCAAATGTGAACAGAACTGGATAATTCTGCCTTTAAATTGAGTGAAGAGGCAAAGCACAAATATAATATACTGTAAGTCCAAAGGACTAAATACAAACTCCACAGCCTGTAAACCTAGTGCATAACCCTGGAGAGTTTCTGTACTAGCTCAAGCCCACACCATAGGTGATGGCACACTATGTGTAGGTGTGAGTGGCACATTGAGTTAGGATGTGTGTGGTCTGTATGGCTTGTTCAATGAAATGTTTTGTTTATCAGAAGCACATGAAGAGGTTTTGACCAAACGCCCACCCACCCAGCTATTTACTCACTTCACACACTGATTTATTGTCTATAAATCTGAGCCACTCATCCCAAATGTCACTTTTTTTGTCAAGTTTTTTTTTCCTCTTGCATAACAGCAGCCAATCACAATTGGTTGTACTTGTTTAATTGAAACACTCAAGATACATGTACATGCACACACACACATACACACACACCATGTACGCACACAGACACTAACAATCAGAGTACTGAAGGTGTTACATCTTAATAACTGCATGGCCCATAGAAAATATGGGAGCTGATAGTAGATACGAATAGATGATTAGAGGCAGGTTTTCTGCTCTCTCAAATGTATTGAGGCTTCTACCATCATCTGCCTATTCATCTTTCTCTGTCTCTCTGTCTCTTTTTTGTTGCCATGCTTAGTCAAGGTCATTAAGGCCAAAATGTTATCTCCACATGCTTCCACTCTGAGCTCCTTCAATACAACAATCCTAACTCTCAAACAAAAGCTCTCAGCTGAAGCTCTCTTCAGTCGTTCGATTCCTGTCTCTTTTTCTTACCCACCTCACCTTCTGACTCATGATCTCTCATTTACCGTCACTCTTCTCGTCCTCTTAATAAATCCTGCCAGCACCAAGTCATCCTTTCGGAATACGTATCCTCTCCCTTCTCCATGAGAGAGTCGATCTGTGCCTCTCCGATCTAATCGCTGGCCACTTGAAAGCTCTGCGTGAGATTAGTGTAGGAAAGAATGTGTCGTACTGAGAGCGCACTCTTTATCGGCCAGGCAGGTTACACAGGCCTGCTGCCACAGAGCCTCTTCACTAATCAAACAACTCGTTTTAAAAGACCTGACAGCCACTCCCATGACAAGCTGCTCATATAAACACACTTCTGAATCAATTAAGAGCTTTCTCTCTCTCTCTCTCTCTAGCCATCCCTTTCTCACTGTGAGGCTCAGGCTGGGCTGTGAATCCTCAGGAATGCTCCTATTGCAGCACAGATGGAAGCACAAGGATTTCTCACAGACCAGTATTCACCGCTGGAGAGAGCTGTTGCCATGGCAACCAGTTTTAATGTCACGACAATACAGCACAGGGAAAGTTGTATAATGTAACGGGAGAATGAGGCTGCAGTATTCTGTCAGGCTGACAGTGAGGAATAGGCAGGTGGATTTATGCTGCGTGTTGTTTTCCTGTAGCTCCACAGCCACTTTCAGATCTTACTAAAAATTCAAAAGAGCAGACGGTATAAAAATGCCTAATAAAGAAACCTCCATATTGATGTCCTTATAAAAATGTGTCCATGTGGGGAAGCAATGCAGCTCCAATAAATGCTTCTATGAATCATCCATTCATGGCAGATGTTTTACAGATATGCTGTGGAGCTGTTTCTTTAACAAGGCAGTAAGCACTGAACATCACCCGTTTATGCATCATATGGACAGGGATCTCCTTGAGCACTATGCGTTACTCATGCTGAGTGTGAAACATAGATGTGGAACACGTTCCATGCCTGACAGAGAATGGAAGCAGATGGTGTGAGAAAAACACTGTAGGAAGGTACACAGCATTATAATACCCCTGATCAGACTCATACAAGCAGTATAGGCATATTAAAACATGACTTACAGGTGAATGCTCGACGTCCTGAACACGTACTCCCAGACAGGGTGAAAGATCAGCCGTCAGCTGTAGGTCAGTAAATCATTTTATGACTCTTGATTCTATGATTCTTAATAGCATTTTCTTAACTCCTAAAAAAAAGTATTATTCAGATTTCCATTCTGAAGGATCTTATTCAGTAACTACTATGAATCAGCCAGTAGCTGTAATGAAGGTAATAGGAAAGGCATGGAGTTATTAGAGTAGGTCTCCAGGGGTGGACAAGTCATAAATTCATTAGCTGCCATACCAGGCATTGGGAAGCTCATGGAAGACTTGCGTTTCAGTTGCCCAGAAAATAACAAGGCAGAGGTAAAGAGGTAACTAATGCTTGTAGCTAGTTATTTAGTCAATCAAAATGAAAAAGTATAAGAAAGTGTCTAATGTAGCACATTGTGACTGCACCCTCAGTAAAAGTCAGAAAGTTACTGTCCGATGTTTTTCAGTTATGGTGTTCTATCCTTGTATTGTGTATCATGTTCCTGATTATGAAACAATCATCTGTTATTCACAGCACACTAATTAATCACTAACTGGTCAACTCCCACTCTACTCCCATTCTACAACTGGTCAGATCATGGCTAAGCCAAAGTGCGTAATACAGCAGACTAGGTGCGAATAGAGCACTACTGTGACATGTATTAAGTTTAACCATAGCTAGTCAGTATGGAGTAGGTTTGTCTCTTTTTCTGGTTGGTTGTTTCTGGTCTTTTCTCTAGGGAAACTACGGAAATCTGCCTGGATTACTGATTTTTAACACACCCTGCTGACAGAGCCTTAGAATTGAACTGGTTAAAAGAGCATGTCCGGCTATGGAGTTGGTCCACCATCTTGGTTTATTTTGTCCATTTGAGAGATCTCTCAGCGTTATTTGCATAATGCAATTTGATTGGTTAGCGCTTGGTCTCGAATACTTGCGTAAACAATATTTGATTGTCTAGCACCTATGCTGCCATGTGAAAAGTTTCACTTTCATCAACTTCTACCTCAAACAACACAAGCAAAGTGAAGCAACAAACCCACAATTTAGTTCAGCAACAATAAGAAGCGTCTCCGCTGAAGCCTCTCAGCACATACATGTGATTCCAGCATTATTGATAATTTCTCCATTTAGCACTGTGCTAAATAAAATCCCAGCAACCGAACAATTTGGGAGGAACAGAAGTCATGAAGCACTCCTTTAAATGGATAGAACTTTAAGATTTGAATCTTACAAGGAACAATTTTCATTTTAAGATTACACTAACGTACTAAATGCGTGCTATAATACGCTTGTTCGGTATCAGCGTATAAACTCGAGTGAAGCTGACAGAAATGATCTGAAATGACTTCAAAGTAGATCTCATTAAACAGGCTGAATAAAGAGCCCTGAAAAGACAAGATAACGTATATATACAGTCAGGCAGAATGGCATAAAATGGATATGGGCCTTTTATCAGATTCGGAAGGAGTGAAGTGGGGTTTTAAACTGTTAGTGCAGAGATCACTTAGTTGAGTGTAATGGCACCTTAACACCTGGACAAAAGACAGTCATAAATACAGCTGTCAAAGTACTGTAAGCTAATCTGCAGCACTGGCACTATGGGCAAGGAGACATGGTACTTATGAACATTTACAGACTGCATAATAACCTGAGAACCACATTAATGTATTACACAAAGAAAATCCCCAGTGTTGAACACTTCCCTTCAAGTCCAATTGGACACCACTGCATGATATAAAAGTTTCACAAATGCTCTGGACTGTTCTGGTTATTTATGGTACGTAATGACAGCCAGCGATATCCCACAGAACAAATCTAATTAAAGAGGTGGGCAGCCAGTTTGTACTGTTTATTCTGTGTGGGGATTAAACACCGGGACTCCAAAGCATAGAGGACAAGAGTCATCTCACTATCCAAACACTGACACTGATATAGCAGATACAGCACAGTCTGCTTCGGTATTAGTTTTCTATTAAGAAAGCATTCAAATAATTTTAACTCGTGCTCTTGAAAGCCACAGTTTTATCTGTAACAGAGCACATCAGTACTGGGTGTGGATTATCAGTACTGAGTGAGGATTATCAGTACTGTGTGTCTTTGACAGGAGTCCAAAATGTCTTCCATTGTGCACTCTGATATCACAAGAGTGTGTAGAAAACTAGAAGCTTCTAGAGAGCGTATGAGGCTCCACTGCTTCAACAGATACGGAAGACTATCATATACCTGTTCTACATAAATCAAATATATACCATTTATTCATGCAGCATGTGCAGTGAGTGTTAATGTGCATGCATGAGCCTCACACCTATTTGTGTCAAGTTGTTGCCAAATCCATGTACAATTGTACAAACCAGTGTGTATCAAGTTAAAATATTTGCCTGTTTGTGTGTCTGATCGTCTCCAGGTGTTTGCTGGTGTATTAGATGTGATTTTGGGCTATGATTCACACATAGAGTATAGAGTATACGCTCACCAGCAGACCACTCGCTGCCTGGTTGCCATGGATACCATGCTGGGCTAAATACATTATTGAGTCTATCCCTCCCCACACACAAACACACACATTCTGCACTAATCATTTAAGAGTTCCTCATGACTCATGATCTACTTTTATAGTATTCCTGAATCATCCACTTTGGTGCAGCGTTCCTTCAAAATCCGCCCGGCATCCAAACTGCTTCCTTCATCTTGCTATGACAGGAACGGTGCCCAGTGAACACTGTGTTTCTCTCTAAATTGCATCCCAAACGTTTCGCAAATAATTCAAGGCTATTCAATTCTTAAGTACTCTTACACAGCACTCATGCCGGAAATAACAGTCCTTCTGTATTTAGAGTGCGACTTCTGTTTATATTATTTACCTTTTGTAAATCAGGTGTTGTGGAAGAAGGCGGTAGTGAGGCATTTTTTAAATGGACATTAAGTACTTAACAGCTGTTTTTGGTCTACTTGCTAATGCAATTTCACACACCAGAGTTTGCTGAGATTTTTACTGGTCCCCACTGACTGACACACGCATATGGTCGTAAAATGTTCTGCATACACTTTAGGATACATACAGACACACAGCAGAATGCATGCACGCTTTAGTGTGTCCATGGTAAACCCTTCCTCAGCTGTGAATTTTGAGACTAAAACACAAATAGGCTAAGTAGACTTCTCTAGTCTATCGTATCTATCATATGGATGGTCACAAATTTCAATAATCAACACACAACACCAGTGTACATTTACATAAAAGCTTCCTCATCAAAGCCATGTGTATACAGACACGCTCTCAAATTCCAGCATCCTACCCGCACGCACGCTAAACTAAACACACCCACTTTCCTCAGACAGGAAATATCTTCTGAAATATCTTCCTCACATACTCTCCGGCCTACAAAAAAAAACCTGCCAACTACCTTTCTCCTTCACCATGACCATTGGCTCCTTCTGGGGCTTGGGAGAGGAGAGACGCTGTTGCTGTCTGCCTTCGCCGGGTCTTCCTGTACTCTTTACCTCTCAGTCCAAAGGAGAGAGAGAGAGAGAGAGAGAGAGAGAGAGAGAGGGAGAGGGAGAGGGAATATAAGAAAATAAATGAAGGGAGGCAGAGGAACTGAGAGAGAGAGAGAGAGAGAGAGATAGTTAGAGAGAGAGAGAGAGAGACAGAGAGAGATATAGATAGTTAGAGAGAAAGAGAGAGAGAGAGAGAGAGAGAGAGAGTGGTAGTCCTGTCAAACTAGGCAGCCAGTCGGCACTGTGTGACTGTTCATTTGGTCGCCGTTTCTTGAGCCTTCCCCTTTTTTTGCCAGTGTGTGTGTATGTAAGAGTGTATGTGTGTTTGTTTGAGGACTCTGCCGTCGCTGTGCTGAAATAACCAGGTTGCAGCTGCTGTGTGTGAGACAAATGCAGATTCCATAGTCATAATCCCTCCCAGTTCGAGACACCACCTTAAATTCTTCAAAAGGACCGAGAGGGGAGGGCAGTACAGCGCATGTGACTATTTTATATTCACTGCTTCTCTTTCTCTCTCTCTCTCTCTCTCTCTCTCTCTCTCTCTCTCTCTCTCTCTCTCTCTCTCTCATTGTTTCTCCCTGTCTCTCTGTCTCTGTTTGTATTTCTATCTGTCTCTCTCAGCTGTTTTTTTTCCTTCATTGTTCAGTGCAGGTTCTAGTTTGCTATTCATGCATCATCTGCACACAGACCAGTGTCTTTATCACTCAACTACAGTATGTACCCTGGCAGCTTTTACACACTTTTCTACAAATCAATTAACACTCAAACGGTTATGTCAGCTGTTCAGTGAACTGACGAATAACAGTGGATATGCTCATATTCCCTCAGAAAGAATATTCATACTTAAATACATAGGGCCATCTGTGCTATAGTGATATACCGAGTAGTTTTAAAGAGACTGCCAGGGCCTGGTCTGGCCTATTGTCAAACCATGGCAGTAGATTATCGGATTACTGGGAGGACAATTGAGTTTGCAAGTCGATTGAGAGGTGTTATTAATACCCGACCGCTGCACTGTGCATCTCTAAGGGTGAATTGTGTACTGAAGAAATGAAGCAGCTCTGAGGAATTATGAACACCGCATCCCACTCAGTGAATATGGGTAAGATTCCTGTACCCTACATCTCTGTCTCCGTTAATCCTTTTTCCACTGGTGCCTAATCTGTACTGTTCCAGACTTTGACAGAACAAATGATTCTTGCTTCTTGAGCCAGCAGAATTGCTTCAGTCCCAGCTCCTAAATGGCATCAAAGGCTTGGGATGGTATCACTGCCAAGATGTCAACATGACTTGACTATTTTCAGT
Organism: Hassar affinis; assembly: GCA_025674545.1. Lineage (NCBI taxonomy): Eukaryota > Metazoa > Chordata > Actinopteri > Siluriformes > Doradidae > Hassar > Hassar affinis. Next base: position 12,772,484 of record JAOVYV010000053.1, read on the forward strand.
ACTGCCAAATAAAAAATAACAAAAGAATCATTTGGAAGGGACGGGAATGTGAAAAATAATATAAAAAAATTTTCACACACACACACACACACACACACACACTCGTATCTAAGATCTAATCATTTTAGTCAATCTACCTAGTTGGGAATGTTTTTGCACAGTGGGAAGAAACCAGAGAGCCCAGAATAAACCCACGCAGATGCAAACAACATGCAAAGAAAGTGCACACAGACAGTCAGCCAATGCCAGGATCAAACTCAGGACACTAGAACGGATATCCTGTCAATTTTTTTCTGACAACTGCAAAGAACGAAATATGAGCTACACTGCTAATGATGCATCTGATACATTTATATATATATATAGCTACTGGATTTTACTGACCTTTAAGATTTACATTCTGTACAGCTCATTAGAAACTATCAGAGATCTCTAGAGGCTCTTTAGTAAGGTATAACACCTGATTCCTCTGACGTGCTGTTATTTAAAATATTATTCACTTGGGGAGGTGTGAAAAGGCATGACACAAATGACGCAATGCACTTTTGAACTGTTATGATGTTATGTAACATCCATGCAAAGTGTTAATTCCAGTCCCCTAACACAAAGCTTAACCATTTCAACACATTTTCAGTTTAGCCTTAGGCTTAGTTTAACTTATTATACCGTAACGTATTATAACGGGCATTTTATTATAGATCTGCCATTTGTGATACAGTTGGAACTGCTGCCACTGCTGAGGTTTAATGTGTTTAATGTGCAATGGTAAATATATTGTTCCAGGTTATTCCTCATTGCTTGTTTAATTCCCTTCTGATTCCCTCCTACCTAGTAAAGAGGGCCATGTTGGTTCTGATGGTTATATAATATTAACCAGAACATCCCTTGTGGAAAACTTCAGGATCAAACATACCTCATGGAAACCATTAAGCCAATTCCCATTTATTAAGCCAATTCCTGTTACATGTTTCCCATTACATGATGGAAACTGTCAGACATTTTTCAAATGCATTACAGTTTTTTTTCATCAAGGATCTTATCAAAACCAGACGTATAATTTTTGTAAAATCCATGATCCCTGTTCATTTGTTACCTTGCTCAATAAATAAAAATAAATATTAATTGTTAAATGGTTAAGCTAACAAAGCTTCCTTCAACTATGCGTTCAGTAATAAGCAGGTAAATGTGTGAAAATATAATTTCCGCTATCTGGTAAAAAAAAAAAATCCTCCTCGGATGTTGTTACATTAAGAAACTCCCACATCTGATCTCAACCTAGAGAAAATGCAGGCAGGATCTTCAAAGGTTTTGCTGGTGTCCAGAACACGCAACCGGCCCTGCAACTGGCCAGTGTTAAATGGGTACATCTCTACTCTGATAGCATAAAGTCAATAAAGCATAAAGTCAGCAATGCACAGCTAATGAAATCGAATTCAAACTAGGGTTGCATAATCATAATAATCATTACTGCAATGATATCATAACTTTAAGAATAGCTTAGTACGATGTGCAATTTTATTTTGCAATTTTTCTTTCTGGTCTAGAAATGAGCTGCTCTTCCTGCCCCTTATCAGTAAAACAATGACATGGCATACATAGTTAGAACAGACGAGGCAGAGGGAAGGGTAAGGCTTTACAATGTTATCTTTGCAGCGAAATACATCTTAGAGATGAGGGTTCTAAAAATGACAAATGACCACTTTAACCACTTAAATGCTGTTCGTTGCGCTGACTCAGCAAATCAGGATTTCATACTCTTACACAGTCATCTGATTTCAGTTTCAGGAAACACGAACAGCTTGGAAGAGAAGTAAAAGGGAAAGTGTGAACTGCTTTATACCTCCTTTTACTGGTAGACTGTTCATTTAGTCACGCGTGCAGGGTGCAGCGACTCCACGCCGCTGGTAAATAATTGATCGTTTGAATGGATATGAACGCAGCAATAATGCCCTGGTTTTATGCTATGAGCCTGCTTCAGTGGAGCACATGCATCACACAGTAACAACACAGACCTGTGCATCCATGTGAGAGAGACTGAGAGGCACTGCAGTGCTGGAATCATCTGTCACGTGGAGTTGTACACTACAAAGCCCCACTGCACCACAATTCATTTTCAAAAACATTTGTTATGAAAGCAAGCAGAGAGCTGCAAAATGCAGAATATTGCAGCACGCTACGTTGCGTTCTGGCGGACCGCATCTCCCATATCACATCCACTGGCGGAATATAATACAAACCTCTTCTTCGGCAGAAAACGTTCAAATAAAGCTGTGATGGGTCTTTTTAACTTTTCTTGAAAGTGAAATTGAAATATTCTGACTTTTCATTTCATTTTCATTTCATTATCTTAACCGCTTCTTCCTTTTTCAGGGTCACGGGAGAGACGGTGCCTAGCTGGCAGCTTAGGGCGCAAGGCAGGAACAACCCTAGACACGGCGCCAATCCATTGTAGACACACACACACACACACACACACGCACACTCACACACTAGGGCCACTTTGGAGACACCAATCAACTTAATTCAACATGCATGTCTTTGGACTGTGGGAGGAAACCGGAGTACCCGGAATAAACCCATGCGGACACGGGGAGGACATGCAGACT
>JAOVYV010000053.1:12784558-12795016 GCA_025674545.1 Hassar affinis
TGAATTCAGGTCTACCAGCCTTAGCATTGGATAATCCAAGTTGATGACTAAGCACTCTTGTAAGTCGCTCTGGATAAAAGCGTCTGCTAAATGCCATAAATGTAAAATGTAAATGTAAATGAATCTCTTGAAACAATGTGCTTCATTTTGTTAAAACATTTCGTGTTGTGTTGGATTATCTTGTAGTATTAGTGGAAAATGCTATAATTTCCTTGAAATTATTTAAACAGATTTTTTTCTCCTGGTGCTCACAATATAATATCTCCCTATGGTCTAGGTGACTCAGCTTCTTGCTATGGTCAATATTTTGATGTCCAAATCATTTAGAAATTTCTATTCTCTATTATCTATTATAGATAGTGCTAATGACTTGGTACTTTAATTTTACCTGGATTACTAACAAAATGAAACCCCAACTAGTTTGTGCTGAAATGTGTGTCCCAAAAAGTAAAGATAAAGCATTAATCTCCTATTGTCTCCAAAGTCTATATACAATACTGTGAACCCTGTTGTTTTTAGGTACAACTGTTTTTTTTTATTATTTCTGCAGTATTGATTCTATACAAAAAGATGTTAGATTTCCAAATGTGACTTTTCTAACAAAAATAATGTTACACAAAAATGTTTGTATGTCAGTAACAAAAGCAACACATCACACAACAGAACACTTTTCAGACAAAAAAACATAACAAAGACTCCCAGGTTTTTTGTGCAAGTGTGTAAGTAAGTAAGAAAGTCTCCAGAAGAGCTCTGGCAGATTCTCCAAGATGCTCACTACAGCCTCAAAGCTAATTTCCTTATAAAACTGCACAAATTGTACCGTTTTCCATATGTAAGCTCGCTTACCGGCTCCTGTGTCAGGAGGTGCCATCTTCTCTAGGATCACATACTCGTTAGGGTCAAGGAAGGGCAGTTGTTCCATCAGTAACTGTTTGGGAAAGAGGTAGAGCACCTCAGTGATGTTCCCATCCTCAATAATAGACTTGCGGCGCACAGAGTTCTTGTGCTTGACCTGATCTTGAATAACGAAGTCATCGCTGTGGCCGGAGCTGCACAGCTTAACCAAGTAGCTCAGCTTGGGCATGGTGAGGTCTTCTACCAAAGGATACAAACTAGACACTAGTGAGGAGGGGAAACTCCACACAGCACTTGAATACAACTCAGTACACCAGTACTATAGGTTCTGAGGAGGGCAGTGGTGTATGTAGTGCTTCTCCTCGGATGTTAAGGGATGCTGCATTTATTGGCAAAGCAATGCTGAGCTACTACTGTGAACTCATTCCTAGATACTATAAGCAGCTTAGAGCTGATGTATTTTTAGTGACTATCTTCCCATGAGGGCTAAGAGAGCACCTGGGCCAGCCCGAGTCATGACTGATGACTTGGTGTCTACACACTGCAAACCAAGAAGCACTGCTCTGAGAAAGACACATAACCAAGTCTAAGCTCTTTCATTACGGAGCTCTTTAAGAATTTAACAAAGCTGCTTATTCTAATGTGATTTTTCCTTAACTTGATCGCTAAATCAATCAGTTTAATAACAGGCTAGGCAAAGCCATAAGTTTTCCACACACTGCTAAACACAGTGATGGTTGTCTGGGATTTACATAAAGCTAAGCATTTCACAAATATTATTATAGGCCTATGAGATCTTGACTGAATTTGTAAAAAATTTATGAAACTTCTGGGCAAACGAAAATACGCTTGCTGTTAAAGTCATTAGAACACCTTTGATACAGACTTTCAGAAATGTAAAGCCAAGCTAACGCTAAACAGGAATGCTAACATTTTATCTAGCTAGAACACAACTGTTAAGTCTTTTATACAGAGTAAGGGATATCAGGAACAATTCCCTTAGAAGGGTTGGTAAATTACAAAAACAACGTGTTTGTGTGGCTTAAATTTCACTGGAATTACTTTTAACACTGACAGCAAAGGGACCTGCCATGGGTTCAGCCATATTGAGAAATACTGCCATTGTGTCACAACCTCAAAATATGGATATGCTGGATGAGAAATTTTTTTACTTCCCTAGTTCAAAAAGCAGGCCATTCATTTTTTTGTATGTCTTATAAAACTGGTTCCAGGATAAGGTTTTAATTGGAAAAATACTCTTTTCAACCCAGATCAATCCTAAACTACACCAGAAAGTACAGTATCCACATATAACCTGGAATTTCACCAAGACATCCACCTTGACCTTGGGTCATTAAGCACCATGACATGGGTGCTGGATAGCGCTCATTAAAATCAGACTCTTTTATGTGAGCATTGTTTTTGCAAGGCTCAGATCACAGACTCATAAATCATAAAAACCTCATCTTTAGCAAAACCTAGACGACATTTAACTGCTAAAACAATTCACCTAGGGACCTTATTCATCTGGCTCATTACACAGTTCATATAATAATGGTCTTCTCAGCAGGATTTGTATAATATCTGTTCCACCAAGTACAGGAGATGATACAGGACTGTATTAGGAGTCAACAGAGGCACATCCATACACCTAATGATTCTGGGAAGCACAGGCCATGACGTCAAATGGATTATATAAGCGATACAAAAGGTCATTTTATTCTGACGCAAACCAGGCTGAAAAAATACTTTGGAAGGGGAAAAACCTTTGCTAATTTAAATCCAATATGGAAATAAGTCGGAATGAATGTTTTAGGTTAGCAGAGTGTTTTTTTTTAACACTAAACTTTTAGTGCATGAAACATGATTAGCTATTCACCACCTGACTCTGTCTTTAGGCCTGCAATTGACAACATGATGCAATTTTAGCAACATGCCTATGAGTTTTTTCTAAAGGTCTCCTGACTGCTATGTATCTCTACTGTGAGTGATAATGACTTCTGGAATCACAGACTGTACTGCTGCTCTGCTGACTGACAGTATGAACAGTACAGACCTACAGCATGGACATGGAAACAGTGTGACTCATAATAATGCTCAATCATAGACTAGTATGTAGGTAACATCTTCCCAGCCTACACACAAGGTGAGATATGTAGATTATGTAGTGTCATTGCCCTGGTCCTATTAGCTCTGCCATTCACAAACATCCAAATCAGACACACAGGCTGTGTGTCAAGTTTATATGAGTTTTGAATAAATTTCTGAAATAATTGAATGGTAAATGGTAAAATATCTTTGCAATCATAACCATTGATGCAATCATCTTTGTTTATTACTACTATATATTGTATGTTTTAAATGATCTGGATGACTGCAGAAAGCATACACACACACACAGATAAGTTGGCCAGTAAAATACACATGACTGGCATACCACACATGACAGAAGGCACAACAAGTCCTGTGTACTCTTGACATTTTAATATGTTGAGTCATTTAGCTACTGAACATTGTGCAAACTATCCAGTACTACTGACCCCCACCCTCAGAGTCCCTGACACACAAGGTTAAATAAACACAGAAGTATGGGAGTTATTTAGAGGAGAGGTGATGAATCCTTTTTTTTTTTACATCTAGGCCAACATTCATAAGCCACTGACTCCTAAAAACATGCGTGTTATCTGTGGAATCAGTGACAAGGCATAAACTAAAATAGGACCAGGACACTCAGCTGTCACATAGGAAAACATGAAACGTGATCTGTGCCGAGATCAATGAAACATGCAGCCAGATCTCTTTTATAGATTGTAATTCGAGACACATTCAGCATTACACGGCTCATCCAATCAACATCTTCTTGCCCACTCACAAGAGAACCAACAAACCTTTTTTAGAACTGGTCCACAAGTGTGAGAACCAAACCGTTACGTAACTGTATGTGGGAGTTTCCTAAGGCAGAGTGTAAAAATAATAACACCCATGCACTTTTACCTGTCTTTGAGAACATATTTTACGTTCGGCACAGAGTACACTGTGTATCATAGGTGTATCATGTGAGGTGAAGGATACAGGTTTTTGTTGCATTTAGCTATTTGTCTTGTGTGTTGGTAATTGTAGTTATAGCCAAGTGCTGGATATGACAGCGCTTAGCAGAATTTAGTGTTGAAGCAGATAATCAGCGTTTTTTGCTGTCATAAATAGGAAATGCTTTGAGATTAGGCCCCAACTCTGGAAGCAGCTCTGACACAGTGCTGATGGGAAATTGCTCTGAATTATAATTTCATTATCTGCAAGCTCAGCATGATCAAGCAGCAAGCACAGCAATGTACTCCTCAGACTTTTCTTATATACTCTGAATGTGTAGTTTGATGGACACCACTTCCACTCTGCCATCAAGTTAACCTGTCACACCATCAAGTGGACTATCTGCTCCTGAAACAATACATCACACATCAGTCCTCCTTTTCTATTCAACCCAGATACCTTTAATGTCCTGCTCCTGCTCCTGAAATCCCTTTCTCTTTCTGTAAATTCACTGTGCAGTCAGGATAAGACAGGATGAGAAAAGCGATGGCCCTTTCAATCTCTAATCCTGTCTGATCCAGACTTAAGATAAGACTAAGACAGACAGGTGCAACACTCCAACAAATTAATTTCCATGCCCCCTGGTGGTGTTTGATAACAATGGTTAGGGATGCACAGAAGCCTTTATCCACTACCATACCAATTTCAAAGCTCTGTATATTAGCTGATACATAACATTTGCCAGATCCTTACATCCAGTTGGTAACTGCTCCGACACTATGCAGATCTGTTTTAAGCTGTGCCCTGAGTTCACATACATGATCTGTGCTGCTGTTTTGATCAAAATCACACTTGCTCAAAGCATAATATTTGTTTTGGAATTCTACTAGAAAGTATGTTAAGACATTTTGGCAGTAATGACAATATTCACTAACAATTAAGTGAAACAGAAAATGAGGAATTTAGATGGCAGATTAAAACAGCAGTTCATAAACTTTAGTGCCCTCTACTGGCTGTAACACAAATTGCAAGTGAAATAAATACATAGATAAGATTTACATCCACCCCTTACTACCCCCTTCTGTTAAAACTACCCATTCCTCATGGATTGCCTTGTAAAGACAGAACACAGCTGAGCACCTCTGGATACACTGCATGGCAATATTGTGAAGAACAGATATAAAATTTGTAATAATTCTATGCTTAGAAACACTTTTGTCCAGGCTCTGTAGGACAGGTATGTTAAAAGATGTTTAACTCAGACTTTACTCTTTATGTTGTAAACTGTCAAACAGTCAAATCCCAAGGTTAATATCTGAAATATCTGAAATCTCCATGTGTGTGTGTGTACATGTATACACTATATATATATATATATAATTTTATTAATTTTTTTCTGAAAATTACCCAATTCGATATCCTATTGGAATTTAAATCAACAAGAGTGTTGTTGGTAAAAGTCCATGTGTCGAGGGAATGTGTGAGAGAAATTGAGATGAGACAGACACAGACTAAGAGAGAGAGAGAGAGAGACAGAGAGAGAGAGAGAGAGAGAGAGAGAGAAAACATTTCGTCTATGTTGAGAAATCTAGAGCAAGGAGCTTGCGTCATTTAGGTTTCGCACTAACTCCTATTCTCCCCAGTCTGCTTATACTGATAGGCCTGAATGGCTCAATACCTGCATCCTGTCTATACTCCCTCACACACTCCCAAACACAGATATGTACTCCTTAAAAGTATGTAATGTGTTTGTACATCAGGGACCGTATTCAATTTGCTCATGAATTGCAGAGTAGCTGTCAGAGGACCACATCTGTCCAGACAGTGTAAGTGTACAAGATAAGTTACACATTTACTAAAGGGACAGAAAGAACACACTGTATGCAGTATAGGACACACTGTATGCGGTTTAGGACACACTGTATGCAGTATAGGACACACTGTACGCAGTATAGGACACACTGTATGCGGTTTAGGACACACTGTATGCAGTGTAGGACACACTGTATGCAGTATAGGACACACTGTACGCAGTATAGGACACACTGTATGCAGTGTAGGACACAGAACTGCTTTTAATCTAGACGAAAAATAACACAACATCCTGTCTCCAATCTTAAGCTAACAGCCTCACCAGTACTCACCGGGAGTCCTGTTCTGCCTCAGAGCTGAGAAAATCCCAAGCAAATTCTTTCTCAATGTTGTAATTTTTTCCACTTTTTTTCTCATGCATTTTGTGTAAGCCTGGTTCAAATTAGAAAGTTAGACCCCTACCGACCTAGATTTGTACCCTATAACCCATAACATGTGCTACCAATTTATCCTGGTAGCAAGAAAGACTTGTTTATTGGTTAGATAACATTCATGGAAAAACTTTCTGACCCATAAGAGAGTCAATTTAGGGAGGATGCACCAACATCCAGCCAAGTTGTCTTAGTTATGGTACTGACTGGTCAAGCTCAAGAGGTGTAAACAGGTATAGCTTTTGTATTATTGGATAGCAATGCATAGTATCACTGATGCACCCCCATGCCACCACAGGTGCTGGTTTTTGCACTTTTGGTAATAGTCTGGAGGGTCATTTTCATCTTTGGCATGTAGAATCCAACGTCTGTTTTTTTTCCCCAAAACAACCTGAAACATGAACTCATCTGACCACAGAACACGTTTCCACTGTCTTTCAGTGCATCTCAGATAACTTGAAAACTTGCCGGCTTTTTGTGCAAAATTAATATATGGCTTCCACTTTACATAAGAGTTTCAGGTTGCATTTCTTGATGTACTTCTCTGGAAATGAGGTTTGTTTGCTTTCTTCAACTGACAGCCTAAAGAGAACTATCTGACATTTATTCAACACAACATTCCCATAAACTGTTTGACAGGCAAAAATGGCAAAGATTTAAGATTCTTATGCTGTCATATATGACTATATATGATCACTACATGTATATAGTGACATTATGAATAAAAATAAAGTCTGGAACAGCTTGCTGGTGCCTATGGCGAGCACAGAGTATGTAGCTGGTATGAAGCTAGTATTAATTCTTGCATATAATGTAACAACCAAAGTTCATAGTGATTAAAGCAGCATCCATGTTTAAATATTTTTAGACAATAATTAGATGCTTTATATATCGACTACTCTTACTCTTTGGAATAAGCAGTGTGTGCCCACAAGCAACAACATTAGCGGTCACTACACACCCATAAAAGACAAACTCCAAGTGACAGGAGCAACTTGTGGCTTGCTTTTGTGAATATAGGGTAAGTGTTCATGATGTATTTTTCACTTGACACTCTCTAAACCAAAGAGGCTTTACAATATTGAGTTATGGGCGGATATTATAAGTGAGCTATTAGGCAGTCAGTCAGCAAGAGGGATGAGCCAAAGGAGAGAGAGAGCCTGAATTTCCCTGTGTTAGTAACACTTTAACCAAAAAAACATTAAAATTGGTGTCAGCCAGCAGCACTGGTCCCATGAGCACAGTCAGATACTTTGCCCTGACTCAGTGCTATTCACCCCTCTTTCTAACCCTTACAACACCCAAATGAGGATGGGTACCCTTTTGAGTTTGGTTCCTCTCAAAGTTTCTTCCTCTTAACATTTGAGGGTGTTTTTATTTTGCCACCGTGACCCCTGGCTTGCTCATTAGGGATAACAGTGAGGGACAAAACCTATAAGCCATGTCCGAATTTTATGTCTTTTTAAAGCTGCTTTGAGACAATGTCCATTGTTGAAAGTGCTTTAGAAATAAATTTGAATTGAACTGAATTGAATAGGTTCTATTACAGGCTCCAGCTGATACTCTTGATGGTCTCTTACATTAACCCTAACCAATCGCCACTAAAAGAACATGATTTAGTAGCATTTCTTTTTTATTATTAGAAATGTACATATGTTTACTGTGTAACCTTTATACATGTTATAATCTCATGAGTATAATATAAGAGCTCCCAGGCCAAACATAGCTGCTGATCTCTTATTAGCATAAAGTTGAAACAAATGCATCGCCAAGACTTTTCATACAATATTACAACCCCAGTTCCAATGAAGTTGGGACGTTGTGTCAAACAGAAAATAAAAACAGAATACATTAATTTGCAAACCCTTTTCAACCCATATTCAATTGAATACACTACGAAGACAAGGTATTTAATGTTCTTAAACATCATTGTTTTTTTTGCAAATATTCACTCATTTTGAATGTGATGCCTGCAACACATTCCAGAATATTCCAGAAGAGTTGGGACAGGGGCAACAATAGACTTGTTGAGAAATGCTCAAAAACACCTGTTTGGAACATTCCACAGGTGAACAGGTTCATTGGAAACAGGTGAGTGTCATGATTGGGTATAAAGGGAGCATCCCTGAAAGGCTCAGTCCTTCAATTTTATTTTATGTTTTACACAACGTCCCAATGTTCATTGGAATTGGTATTGTACAATTCACCTCCCAAGTAGCACAGGGCTGTAAAAACTATGAACTGTGTCTTTAAATTCTTCCATGAAAGCAATATTTGCCTAACATGCCTTTTAAAACAGCTCAAACCCTTGTTCAAACAGTTTTGGCTACGCAAATCCTCACAAGTAAAGCTCAAAAGCCTGTACATCCATGTACAACAAACAAGAGCCAAAAGGGACTAACCACAGCTCTACATTGGAGAAACAGACAAGGCCAGGAATACACAAGGGCACTGACCTGAACAGAAGAGTTGTGAGCCCATTCAGTCTTTGTTGCCAAGGCCCAGTCTTTAAAGATGTTATTAATTTAATTGCACCTTACTAAAGCGTAATTAATGTGAATGCAGGCTCTTTCTCTGACAGGAGGCTTTTGAAGCAGCAATTAAGTCCCCATACTGTCGTGACCTTGTGTACACTAGTTCCAATCAAAAAGTCACCAGAGCAGTGCCTGCAGTTTTTTTTTCTCCAGAGTGGTCTACAATTAAAGATTACAAGTCCTGCCATTCTGAACCAAATCTGGTTTTAATTTGTTTGGAATGGAAACCTGCCAGTGCACACACACACACACACACACACACACACATTCCAAGGCTGCTGAAAGAATTTTATTGTGATGTTACTGGAATAAAGATCAACCCAATTATAGGCACGAGGTTGGCAAACTCCCTCTCCGCCTTTCAGTTTGTTTCAGTGAGATGTTTATTTTAAAAGAAAAATAATTGCTTTTTATTTTTTGCTTTTCACGCAGTGTAATCATCTCCACTATTGACTTCTGTCCATGCGCAAGAGAATGCCAGCCTGAGAGGATAAAGAATATGCGGGCATTTCGAGCCACCTTCCATGTTGCATGATGAAACTGGTTTCATTGTTCTACTTAATGCTTGACTATGAATAAAAATGACCAATACTCTTTAAAGCCTGAGCTCTGAAAGACATCACAGACTCCCTGCTATAAGCAGAGGAGGATAACAGTCTAATTTATGCTTTAGAAGTACTGTGAGCTTCTCTGCTTTATTTTTTTTCTTCATTTTGTTTTTATAGTCGCACTTCTCAGAACAATGCGGAAAAAAGAACGTAGATGGTTTGAAGAGAAATGAAGGGCATGCACTCTGATGCCAAAGAGCAAGAACAACAAATTCTTGAATAAAGAATGAATCTCAGATTCTGTTCGTTCCAATCCATACATATATTTGTTTCTCTCTCTCTCTCTCTCTCTCTCTCTTACACAGACACACATAGCAGATACAATCAACTGAAGACAATGAGAGTGCTTTTTATTTTTTCCTCACCACACTCCTAACAGGAAGAGCAATACTTTTTTAAAAAAATAAATAAGCTCTTTACAATAAATAAGAACTGACAGATAAGGTAAAACAGGGAAGCCATAAATTTAAAGGTCAAATAGTTCCAGAGTCTGTGATTACTTCTTGATCACTGTACAGAAGAAAATGGCTCTTTATTATGAGAAAGGTTGAGTGGGTTTGCACACAGTCCATTCTACAATAACAGAGGAAATAATTGAGGCACAATTTGTCTGACTGCCAAAGAGTCCCTGCAATCACTTCAAGCAGAGTCTTGTCTATGGAGCGATAGGGACTGGAGAACGTGGCCCCAAACAATTACAACACCCTGTGAAATGAAGCAGAGCATTTTATTTTTCAGCATGCAAGCAGCTCTGGAGCCTGACGCTGATGGCTGTTTGTCGGTACGGCAGTTTTTTAGCACAGAAACACAAACTCAGCATCCCAACGCGAACACAGGACTGTGTGCTCAGCTAGAAACGAAATGACGTGTTCTATCCAGTGCTCACAACACACCTGCATGTACATAAATAGAAATATAGCTTATCTAAATGTTTCTTTCTGGGTTTATCCATAAATAATATACAGTACCAGTTAAAAGTTAGGACACACCTTTAATTCAGTGGTTTTTCATTATTTAAACATTTTCTGCATTGATTAATTCTAAAGTCATCCAAACTATGCCAAGGAATTATTTAGTAAACAAAACAGTGTTAAACAAACCAGAATATGTTTTGTATTTTAGATTCTTCAAAGTAGGCACCTCTTGCTTAGTTGACAGCTTTGCACATCTTGGCATTTTCTCAGTCAGCTT
>JAOVYV010000053.1:12804856-12814912 GCA_025674545.1 Hassar affinis
CAAGACGAATTGACGCTGTATTGGCCGCAAAAGGAGGCCCTACACCATACTAATAAATTATTGTGGTCTAAAATGACCGGTGTTTCAGTTTCATTGTCAATCCCCTGTATATGTGTGTGTAATTTATTTATTTTATTATATTTTTATTTTTTAATGTGAAGATTTTATATTTAGCTAAGGTTATAAATAAAAGGTTATTTATTTATATATACAGTTTTTCTTTTCATATTTATTTTAGACATTAGTTAAGAAGCAACCTCTGTATTTATGTCACTGTTTTACATGCAGGTACTCAGCACTGAAAAAAGATGGCAAGCGTCTTTCTACCTTGTTGAAGGAAGGAAACAATGTGGAAGCCAAACCTGCACGTCCAGTTACAGTGTACAGCCTCTCATTACAAGAATTTAATCCTCCACTGTTCACTTTGGGTTAGTAGAAATATTCAAATCTTACTCTCTGTGATTTTGAAGTAGTGGGCTTCAGTCCAGTTATCAATAAGGATAAATAGAGGGAAAAGCATTGTTACTTTTTTTTATTTGCATATCTAAATATGGTATTTACATATTCATTGTATTTCCTAGTTCATTATTTCCATGTTGTACACTTTAAACAATGTTTTTGTCATACACTCACTATGCATTTTATTAGGAATATCTGCACACCCGTTCATTCATGCAATTATCTACTCATCCAATCGTGTGGCATCAGTGCAATGGATAAAATCATAAAGATGCAGACCAGCAACTTTCTGTTTCAAGTATTTCTGTAACTGCTGATCTCTGGGATTTTCACACACGACGGTCTGTAGAGTTTACTCTGGTCTGAGCTGACAGAAAGGCTACAGTTACTCAGATAACCACTCTGAACGCTTGTAGTGAGCAGACAAGTGTCTCAGAACGCACGTGTTGAACCTTGATGCAGATGGGCTATAACAGCAGAAAACCATGTCAGGTTCCACTTCTGTCAGCCAAGAACAGAAAGCTGAGGCAGCAGTTGGCACAGATTCACCAAACCTGGACAACTGAAGACTGGAAAAACAGCCTGGCCTGATGAATCTTGATTTCTGTTGAGACAGACAGGTGATAGGGTCAGAATTTGGTGCCAACATCATGAATCCATGGACCCAACCTGCCTTGTGTCAACAATCCAGACTGGTGGAGGTGGTGTAATGGTGTGGGGGAATGTATTCTTGGCACACTTAGGGCATATTGATACAAGTCAATCATCGCTTGAATGCCACAGTCTGTTTGAATATTGTTGCTGACCACGCACATTCCTTCTAAGCCATCTTTTTTACCATCGTTTACCATCTTCTACATCCAGTATTATAATGTGCCATGTCACAAAGCAAAATTCATCTCAAACTGGTTTCACGAGAATGATGAGTTCAATGGTCTTCCCAGTCACCGGCTCCAAATCCCATAGAGCACCTGAAGGACGTGGTAAACGGGATATTTAAAGCAAGAAAGTGACCCTAAAAATGTGCGATACAGTCATGTCAACATGCACCTGAATCTCAAAGCAGCATCTTGTGGAATCCGTGCCATGGAGAATTAAGGCTGTGTTTGGATAATCATCTTTGCAGTCAACCAGAACAATAAACTAATCTTGGATATCAGCCGTATATAATTGTTTTAACATTATATAGTCTATGGAGATAAATAAACACACACAAAGTATTTTCAGACAAACATAACATGTGCGCTCACCAGCCACTTTAACTGAAGCTCCTGACCTGCATCTGCATGATTGTATGTCACGTCATTAGCTGATTAGATAAATCTATTAGCAGTGGTCCAGGTGTTCTATTAATGTTCAAATCAAACATCAGAATGTGGAAAAAATCTCAGCGGGCTACAGCAGCAGACCGTGTCGACTTTCAGTCCTGACAGCCAAGAACAGGAGTCTGAGGCAATAGTGGGCACAGGCTCTTAGAAACTAGACTGATAGGAAAAAACTTGCTTTTGGCCTCATCATTAACAAGGCATTTCTGTCCACAGAACTGCAGTTCACTGGGTGGTGTTTGTTTTTCCTTCACTCCAGAGACTGTTGTGTGTGAAAATTGCTGCAATTTCTGAAAATTTAAAACCAGCCTGTCTGGCACCAACAATCATGCCATGGTCAAAGTCACTGAGATCAGATTTTTTCCTCCGTTCTGACATTTGATATGAACATTACCTAAAGCTCTTAACCAACTCCGAAGCACCACAAAAACTAGCCTTCTTGATAAATACATAGCAGTGCCATGGACATCTGTGCACATCTATGGAAGCTTCTAGAGCTGTTTCTGTGTTGAGAATGGCAAGTTATTACGATTTTGCAATTTTTAATGCATTTAATTGTTGGAGATGGGTCATAGCATTTCGGAGGAAGAAGCAAAGTTTGGATTTTCACTCATGGGCATTTCAAGGGTGTATAGTGTCTACAAGAATTTTGGCAAAACCTCAGACAGCATGACCGTAAAAAGATATGATAGCCACAGCATCTGCATATTCATGCAGTGATGCAATCAGCCAATCAGCAACCCTGCACTTCTTTCAGAAAATGTATTACTTCTCCCTAAAATTTGATACAGATACAAATGCTTTGGTATTCACATGTTTATAAAAAAGTTCAAATCTGGACAAAATTATTGGAAGCTTTTCTGAATTATTTGATTTCAATCACGTGATGCTTCATTAATTTGTATTTGTGGCCACTAACAGGTGCTGACAATAAAGAAATCACACATTCTTCCAGTTTAATAGGAGAAATGTTGAGTCAATCTTTGTGTCTGTGTACCACATGGACAAAAGAAAGAAGAGCCAAGAATCGTCTGTGGACGTGAGAACCAAAATTGTGGCAAAGCTCAAGGCTACAAGTCCATCTCCAGAGATCTTAATACTCCTGTGTCCACTGTGAGCAGCGTCATTAAGGAGTTTACAGCACATGGAACTGTAGCCAATCTACCTGGACGTGGATGGAAGAGAAAAATTGATGGAAGTTTGTAATAAAGACTTACTGGAATGGTGGCTAACGAACCTCAATTAACTTCCAAACAAATTCAGGCTGACCTGCAGACACAAGGTACAACAGTGTCAGCTTTCACTATCCATCACCATCTGAATGGAATGGAAAGCCCAGAGGGACCCTGCTGCTGACAGAGACATAAAACATCCAGAGTAGAGTTCGCCACAACTTGCTTGAGAAAGCCACAAGCCTTTTGGGAGAATGTCCTGTGGACAGATGAGACCAAAATATAGAGCTTTTTGGTAAATCATTGTACCAGTTACAGAAAACAAAACAAGGCCTTCAAAGAAAACACACAGTTCCTGTGGTCAAACATGGTGGAGGTTCAAAGATGTTTTGGGGTTGTTTTGCTGCTCCCGGACGGGATCTATCCCTTGACTGTGTGCATGGCGTCATGAAATCTGAAGACTATCAAAAAATTTTCAAACTCGGTGTAGAGCCCATTGTCAGAAAGCTGGGTCTCTGTCAGAGGTCACAGGTCTTCCAGCAGGACCATAACCCAATGCGTACTTCAGAAAGCACCCAGAAATGGTTTAAGACGCAGCACCTTCATAGAGTTCTGAAGTGGCAATGAGTCCAGATCGAAATCCTAAGGAACACCTCTGGAGAGATCTCAAAACAGCAGTTGGGAGAAGGCATCCTTCCACTCTGAGTGTCCTGGAGCAGTTGGCAAAAAAGGACTGGTTCACAATTCCAGTAGAGAGGTGTAAGAAACTCGTTCATGGTTACAAGAAGTGATATCAGATATTGTTTCCAATGGGTGCGCTACCAAATATTTTAATACCGTATATATATATATATATATATATAGTTCTGTGTTCTGTGTGGAATGATATCAAATTTTGCGTTGTTTTTTTCTGTGCAAATTTTTTTGTGTTGTTCCATTGCAGACAAAAGAAGTAAACATATGAATACCAAAGTATTTGTAATTGGCATTATGTTCTGGGAAAAGTGTTGTTTTTTTTAATAAGAAGTGCAGGGGTGCCAGTATCTTTGGCCACGATTGTACGTATGAGTGATATTAGAAATTGAGTCATTATCAGACTTTCACTGGCACCTAATGATTATTAAATAGAAATCATATTCATTACTAGTAGTGTGTTATAGTAGTATGTGTAAGTCATTATTGTGCTTTTCATGTTAACAGATGTCGAGTGTGGTGGAGGCTTTTACGTCAGAAGCCTGGTAGATGATCTGGGAAAAGGTAAAGACCTGACTCTGAACTTAGTCAATGTTGACTGAGTTCAGATTTTGACACCAGCATATTACATTTACATGGTGTTCTTATTCTGGGCCTGAGGGGTGTGTGTGTGTGTGTGTTTGTTTTCCCTATTCAGCCCTGTCCTCGTGTGCTCATGTGAGGGAGCTGATTCGGACAAAGCAGGGCCAGTTCACTCTACAAGAACATGTGTTAAGGGAGGAGCGCTGGACCTTCCAGGACATTTCTGAGGTATTACAGCCCTGCTCAAAGCCTGCAGCTGTGCACAAAAAAAGCAAAAAGCAGAACGCGGCCTCCCAGCGCGGCTTCGAATGTGCTGGTGTTGGTGAAGACCAGAAACGGCAGTGATTAAAGAGCACTCTGTTGGAGAAAGTCTGGAAGAAAAGTGCTCAGGGCACTAATTCTGAATATTTTATGTTCATTGTGTTGCTTTGTGACTTCTTTGTTGCATGCTTTATTTAGTTTGTGGCAACAAAACAAGTTGTCATGTAATTATGCAGTGAGTAATGAACAGAATCAGCTTCACAACATCAAAAAGCCCCTCTGCGTTGTACAAGACTTCCTTTTGGTGGAATTGTTTTATAACAATCTTCACTTGGCTGCCGTCCTCGTACCACTGCATGTTCCAAAGGCACTGATAGTTATTTTTCTCAACCTCAGGCAATTTGGGGCGAGTCTAAACTGCTCTGTTATTTTTATGGCCATGTGCCATTTGGCAGCTTTTTTGGGGTTGTTGTGGTGGAAGAGAGGAACCGACATACTTGCTGTGTTTTCTCCATGACTCTATAGAAAAAATATATATATTTAAATATGCCACAGAGGTGGTGACCTTTTAAGTTGAACCTCACTTGTAATTAAAATCTAGCCCGGATGATAAATGATTTAAACCATTAAAAGGAAGAAAGCACTTGGGGAAAGTGCAAGAACGGCATTTTGTTTTGATATAAAACAGAAAAGGAACATGGACCACAAAAATGCCATTTTAGAGCTGACATCTGCAGTCATAAGCAACTGAATGATTGTAACGTGAGAACTCTGCTGTTAATGGACCACCAGCTGAAATGTTGAGATAAAAGGAAGTTCGGGGGGGGGGGGGGGATTTGTAGTAGGGCCTGGCTGATATACTGTGACTGATTATGATCAACTAACTGCTCTTTAGGTTCTACAGACTTTTTGGCAGTGGCAGAAATAAAGCCAATAATGAAACAATAGTGTCTCTTCTAATTGTGTTAAATGAGACAAACACATTGTTAAACCAGAGACTGCTTCAAACAATAGCCAGAAATACTATTACACACTATGGAGTGCCAATAGGGTCATTCACCTCACAACTGTACTGTTTAGGTTTGAAGAACACGTGTTATAAGGTTTAAAGGATCTGTCTTGAAAAAGATGCATGTAAAAGAAATGTTCCTTAATTTTTTATTTCTTCTACTCTTTTAATGGCTTGTAATGGTACTTCACTACTTGACTTGTTTTGGGGGTTTTTTTTTTTTAGAACTAGTCTGTTTCTTTGTTTTAATGATCACATCATTAAAGATCCAGTTACCAAAAACTAATATCCATTTAATTTGGGTGACTTGGTGGCTAGCGCACTCACCTCGAAGCATAAAGGTTCTGGGTTCAGTCTCAGGTGGGAGCGGTCTGGGTCCCTTTTGTGTCGAATCTGCTCCCCATGTCCTCCCCATGTCCAAGTGGGTTTACTCTAGGTACTCCAGTTCCCTCCCACAGTGCATAGACATGTAATTAAGGTGATTGGTAGCACAAAAATGGCCTCTGACTGTGTTTGAAGTTGGAATTGCACTGATAAATTGTGTGTATCAATGTAACCTTGTCATGAATAGCCTCTGATGCTGATATGATGTTAAAAAACTAATAGCTGTCTAAAATGATATACTTGTATTATTGACTAGCTTCTTAAAATCACGTTTGTTGTTGGTGGAAATCTTTATATTGGCCTAGTTCTTTCACTGATTTGTGGGTATGTTTTGTTATTAAGTCAAGGTAGTTAAATTAGTCATTTCATTTCCATTGGCCCAGTTTAATGGCCATGTTATAGCTATTAATGATTAGATCCATCTCTGTTTCTTACCAGGATGCAAACTAGCTCTATCTTTTGAACAAGAAAATGAAAGGTGTTGCTGTAATTTGGGCTAAAATGACATCAGCTTTAAATATACTGTAGTGTCAAACTGATTCCAACTACTCTGACCAACATGATAGGTAGGTAGGTAGGGTGTGTCTAAAATAATTGGCCTTATTTATATTATGGAGTGTTATGGCTGCTATGCCATTTGCTTTTGAAGGCTTTCAGGTAAGTCAAAAAAGGACTTGAAAGAGGAAAATCAGGTAAGGTTTGCCACCTGGGGGCAGTACAGAGTTGCATTTTGCTTATCTTACTGTACTGTCACAGGAATGCACTAATCCTGCAAACCTATGTTCATAATTATGTCACTGATTGAGCTGTCTGACAAAGCGTCACGTCAGTAGAGACCAGTGCTGCCTCTGTATTACTATTCTGTAACAGAGAGTCTGATCTGACAGCTTGTACAAAAGAAATGGTGATTGCTGAAAGTTAATGTATCATATGGAAGAATTTATACTCCAGATTGGTTTGCAGTGGTAGTTTAGAACTTGAGGCTCTGAGCTAAGTTCAAAACATGGGACTTGAGCGACACCCTCAACTACTCCCCTATTTGCTTTACTTGCATTCTATTTCAGTTCCAAGACGGATAAGAGCATTAGCCATTGTATTAATCAATGGCTTTGGCACCGTTAATCCACATTTGTTCTGCATTTCCTCATATTCTAGCTCTCCCTAAATTTATTGTCTTAAAACCTCACGTGAGAGAATGGATAGAAGACTTGAAACAGTATTGGTGGTTGAGTATAATTTGGGTTTGGGCAGAATTTTGACAGATGTTCAGATTTGGATTCAAACCTTTGGTCCAAGTTGCTTTGGGTTGGGTTCACAGAAAGCGATGTTGAGCTGTGGTCACATTTTAAATTCCAGGCCTCTTGGTGGGTCCACATGGAACACACCAACAGACAGAGAGACAACACTGGACTACAGAGAAGTACAGCTAGATCATTAAATTAACTAACCTAAAAGAAAGAAATAGGAAAGAAATGCTGGAGCTACACTGAGGAGAATAAAAAATAATATAATAAAAACATTTGAAATTGATATTTGCAACAAAAAAAAGCTGGGACAGAGGCATGTTTACCACTGTGTTACATCACCTTTTTATTAATTATACTGTTTCATCATTTGGGAATTGAAGATGCTAATTGTTGCAGTTTTGCAAGTGGAATTTTTGCCCATTTGTGCTGTCTACAAGACTTAAGCTGCTCAACAGTCTGTGGTCACTGTTGCCTGATTGTCCTCTTCATGATGTGCTGTACATTTTCAGTAAGAGACGGATCTGGACTGCAGGCAGCCCAGTCAAGCCACACTGATATAACTCGTGCTGCTGAAACACATGGAGTTCCTGGGAAAAGATGTTCTCTTGATGCAGCATATGTTTCTCCAAAATACCAATATAATCCTCTGCAAATACATCAAAGATGGTCCAAATCAGGTCCAGAGTTCTCAAAACAATCCATTTTAATACCACAAGCAGCTTTTTACAATATTTTTCTTTTATAACTTTTGGGAAAATGAATTTTAATGCATCAGTACCATAAGTGTGGTTCAGTACCATCTACGGGCTGTTATGATGAATGCTGGATTACGCTTAATGCTTGGATGTAGTGAACTCTTTGCTATATGTGACTAAATTCTAACAGAGACTTCACTGCCCACTGCCACATGCTCTTATCCCAATGTTCAGCTCAGATTATTGCTAAGTCATTCCCAATTCCTCTTTTGATTGCATGTATGCTGTACCTTATAATATGCTTTTCCATATAATCTGAGCACTGGGGGTGGCGCCATAATGCCACTCCTAGGCCTATAGCTCTAATAATAGCATAGAGGCATAGAAGCAGCCAGGGAAAAATGTTTCTGTGTGTGGATGTTGTCATGCCTTATTGTGGTTGCAATTATGGTCTTAGCCCTATAATGTGGGTGGTGCACAGTCAGAAAGAGCAAAGAGTGTTATTACTCCAAGACAACTGAAACCTGGTTAAATTTGATCCTTCTCACAGGCCTTTTTTGAGAGTGCAAAGATTGAACAATTTGGTTGCTATACTGTAGTGCTTCATAATTCATTTGATGATGCTTGTAACTGATAATTACATGATTAAGCTTGTATCATATAGACATTTCTGAAGTGGAGGAAAATCAATATATTTACCACAACAACAACAACAGCAGCGATAATTATTATAATAAGTTGTGATTGCATAAGCATTGCTCTGAAACCCCTGAATTATCTCCAGTGCAACCTAGATCAGATAATTATTTGAAAGGAGACCTCTTGAGTGCAATTAAAGTGCCACATGATCTGAATACAAGTACACCTGTCCCTGGATGGCCCCAGACGTTTTAGAGGACATACCCAAGCAAACAGTATCATGAAAACCATGGAGCTATCAAAACAAATCTGGGACAAAGTTCCAGACTTTGCTTATAGAAAATAACTAAAAGTTTGAGCACCTCAAAAAGCACCATAAAATCAGTTATTTAAAAAAAAATACTGCTCAGAGGAGTCTGCCTACTAAAAGTCATTGACTGGGTAAGGAGAGCATTATACTGATGAAGCAACCAAGAGAGCAGGGGTTACCTCTTAACATGATGCTACTAACACCATGCTTCATTGTAGGGATGCTTATATGGTATTTTGTTTAGGTTCATGAAATACAATCAAAATTAAGTCCATTTCCGTTCCAGATCGTAACATTAGGAAATGGGGGAAAGTTCTTCAGTCACTTGGATGAGTGACGAAACGTGTCTTCACACTAAACCTTGTGTCCAGATGAGCTGATTCAACTTTCTGGGAATTGCTTCAAGTCAAGTCAAGTCAAGTAGTTTTTTATTGTCATTTCAACCATATACAGCATTGTACAGTACATAGTGAAACGAAACTACGTTCCTCCAGGACCAAGGTGCTACATAGAACAATAAACAACACAATACAACGTAAAGTGCACAAGAACTAAACATGTGCAATGGCGCAGGATGATTTACACTAAATACACAAGACAATATACAATAAATACACTATACAGTAAACTAAATATAGGGAGGGGGTAGTGCCGGTAGCCCACTGGTAGTGGGAGCAGTAAGGTGCAGTTATGTCTATTTTTGTAAACATAAACACTGTTTTTAGCAGCAATATTGTCTGTTTTTTGTGAGATGTAAACAAAACAGCATTATGATTGTGTGTGTGTGTGTGTGTGTGTGTGTTTAGTTCAGTCACTGAAACAGTTTGCAGTTTATCACACCAGACTCTGGTTGTTCAGGAGTCTGATAGCTTGCGGAAAGAGAGGTGCTTACCTGGGTTATTGAGCATGCATCAAGACAAGGGGATGAATAATTTTGCAAGGCAATGCATTTTAAAACTTGCAATTTACACAAAACGGAGTACCTCCTGGATATGCCTCACAAGCCCACCGAGGGACCCGGACCCCACTTTGAGAGCCGCTACTGCATGGGTATGAACGTGTGCACTTACTTATCAGCCATAAATAGAGTTAACAATGAATAAGATAACCCTGTGAGAATAAGAGCACTTTTAAAAAAAAGCAAATATATCCTTCTTAGTCATTGTTATTATTATTCTTTTTAATAACTCAAAACCTGGGGCGACACGGTGGCTCGGTGGGTAGCACTGTCGCCTCACAGCAAGAAGGTCCTGGGTTTGATCCCCGGGTGGGGCGGTCTG
>JAOVYV010000053.1:12861332-12874783 GCA_025674545.1 Hassar affinis
GGCCCTACACCATACTAATAAATTATTGTGGTTTAAAATGACAGGTGTTTCAGTTTCATTGTCTAACCCCTGTATATACGTACGAAGAAGAATTGAGGAAGTAGTATATAATGGAGTTTCTGAAGTGCTTCTGAAGCTGTAAGAGGAGAAATACAACCCTGTAACAGACACCACACACATTCAGTCACTGAAGTCATTGCTTGGTTTAGATTTCTATTTGTGGGCCTTTACCCGACAATATAGTTTCTCTGTCTGATAAAAAGCTCCTCTTTCATATAATTAGCAGAACTACCTGCCAATTTCTCTGATTAAACATCTGAATTTCCCACCTTGCAATCTAGGTTATCTCAGAGCAAGCACAGAAACCAAGAACCCAGGGAGCTAAAGCAGTGCTGCTTTTTTTGAGTCTTGTCTATAACGGAGGCTTTGGAAGGATAACATACTAGTTGTTGTGTTTTTTTATATTATTATTCTCATCATCATTTGGCTACCTGCCAGTTCCCACCCACCTGCCTGCTCTCTCCCCGCTCCCCATATGACGGCTACCAGCCAGGGTGTGTGACAGCTAATGTGCTTACTTGGAGACGTGAAGCCAACCAGCTGCATCATTTTGAACTGCTGCTCATGCTCAAGATTGCCAAGTGTCCCTGTCATTGACAGAGCAGAGAGAGTATGCCAGAGAGCATGGCCAATTTTGCTCCCTCAGCTCCCAGCCATGGGTGGCTGCAGCAATATCAGGATTCAAACTTGCAGTCTCTTTAAGATAGGTGAACAGTTTCCTGTTTCCACACTCATGATCTAGTTGCTGATCTAGTTCTATTTAGCTGCATATGGAACTACATTAATGCTAGGACCAGTCAGAATGTTGGACCGAAAAAAATGATTTCCATTTGATACTGGAAAAACTTTCTAGGCATCAAGATTTTGAGAAATAGTGAAAATTCTCTGTTGACAGGAAAAGCTCAAGTGGAACTGTCAGTGTCTCCTTTTTTCTTATTGCATGCAAACTGACAGGTGTGTGTGTGAGCGAGCGTGTGCACCAGCTTGTCAGTCACTGAATCAAACTGCTCACTCTGATGGAAAAAAGAATTAAAATCTCTCAACCAGAAGTGGGCGGTGTGAGTCTGTAAATCTCTGACTAGGGGAAATATTTTCGTTACCCAAATGTATCTCTCAATACAGAGCGACGGTTACTTACCACAGCTCATTTCAGGGCAAACCTGTGCCATTGTGGGCTGTGTGTGTGTGTGTGTGTGTGTGTGTGTGTGTGTGTGTGTGATGGCCATTTGTGGTGGATACAAGTGTTAAATCTGCTAACACAAGCATTACAGTCCATGGAAGGTAAAAACATACCATGTGCCAGTGAACATTAAGGACATCCACAAACTCGGTTGTCTAACTGAAAGACAAAAACAAAGCCATGTCCAAAAAACGTCCGTTCAAGCTTCAGCTCTGTGTGTAAAAGCAGTTGTGCATTTAGATCTTGTTCATTGCCAGATGGTTCGGTTACAACTCAACCTCCCCCACCTACCCTAGATCTTTCTTCATTTGCTCTGTCCCTGTGCGTCTTTCTCACCTGCCGTGCGGATTAGCTGTAGTCTAGCACGCGGTCATGGTTTTGGATGAGGAATGAACTGGCCGACTCGTCTAGTGAGCAAAAAACTGCTCCCTGGATTATGGATAAGTAGTGATTTATATGAATGTGATAAAGAAGTGTTGGGGGGGTGTGATGAATCAGACGCACAATATGAAAAACATTGATTTTGGAAATGTTCTCTTCTCCTGTTGTTAGCTGTAATTATATTATACAGCGTGCACTATAGTGTTATTGATGTGAGCCTTGCTGTTGCCTTGCAAGTTAGAAGATTTCATTTCGCTATTCTGACATGTCAAATGCCATGATGGTCTTACAGTTTTTGTCATTTTTTTCATTCATTTAAACTTCCTTTCACCCCTTTCTCCTTTTGTTTGCTTTCTAGCTCAGAACTGTTCCGGCTTTCGGACCTGTGGCCAGTGTCTGGAGCAGCCTGACTGTGGATGGTGTGGAGACCCGACTAGCACAGGCAAAGGGCAGTGTGTGGAGGGCTCGTACCGTGGCCCTATGAAGAGCCCATCTAAACACAGCCAGGACATGATGCTGGATACGACTCTCTGCCCCAAGGATCGAGGCTACGAGTGGGCGTTTATCCAGTGCCCTGGTGAGAACACACACCGACATTATCGTGTTTTTCATTGTATGCTCAGCATCCCGCTGCAGTGTTTGTCCTGTGGCGCAGAAAATGTGGTGGAAGAGCCTTGAATGTTTGTTTACAGGCAAGGGCAGCGAGTTTAATTTCTTCTCCTTCCATTCTTCCAGCCTGCCAGTGTAACGGCCACAGCACCTGTGTGAATGGGAGCGTGTGTGAGCAGTGTCGTAACCTCACCACCGGCCCACACTGCGAAACCTGCATGCCCGGTTATCATGGAGATCCCACCAACGGAGGGAAGTGTCAAGGTCAGTGAGGCGTTCAGCCAACAGGAGGCATCATCAGACTCAGAAGCTGAGGCAGTTAACAGTACACAATAGTAGACTTGATTATACCTACACAGAACATGATTTGTGTTAAGGTCATACAGGAGCCAGTGCGTTTAGATGTGGGAGGAAAGGTTAACGGTCTTGCTGTAATGGAAAAGCAGAAGCTCTCCCACGTGAATGCACATATACATGTGTTTGAGATCCCAGCAGGCATGGTGTTGCCTTGTAAGTGAAGTAGCACATTGTGTGGAAAAGGTGAGAGGTGTTGTGTAGCCTCTGGCTCTGTTCATTTAAAACGGATCTCTCCGGCCCAGCAGTGAACCAAGTCTCCTCTCAGAGGTTGTTTTGTTCAGAGTCAGTCAGCATTTGTGCACAAAGCCTCTTGCTGTTCGGAGTGTTGTAGGTAGTGAGCTGTGCTCTTACAGTAACTGCATGTCAATTACAAACCCCATTTCCAGAATAGTTGGAACACTTCCTTAAAATACAATAAACACTGAAAGCTGTCATTTGTTCATTCATATGAAGCTTTATTTAACAAAGGGACAAAGAAAAGATTTTCAGTGTTTTCAATGATAAACTTAATTCAGTTCAGTTAATTAAAAAAATGTTGGGACAGAGGCCTGTGTAGCACTAATCCATATCACCTTATAATCTTTTGGGAATTAAAGATACTAATTGTTGAAGTTTTGCAAGTTGAATTTTTAACCATTCTTGCTGAGTACAAGACTCGTGCTGCTCAACGGTCCGTGGTCACTGTTGTCTGATTCTCCTCTTCATGATGCGCCATACATTTACAATAGGAGGCAGATCTGGCTGCAGGCAGCCCGGTCAAGC
Source organism: Hassar affinis (assembly GCA_025674545.1). Classification (NCBI taxonomy): domain Eukaryota; kingdom Metazoa; phylum Chordata; class Actinopteri; order Siluriformes; family Doradidae; genus Hassar; species Hassar affinis. The sequence continues at coordinate 12,864,682 of JAOVYV010000053.1, forward strand.
CATACTGTTGTAACTCATAATGACTCATTTTCGGTCAGGAAGATCAATTTACAACTTATGAGCAGGGATCTGAAATTTTACATGCTGATTCAGTATTTGCTGTAGATACCCAATCTTGTTTTATTCTGGACTGAATGGTTTAATACATATTGAGGTCAAAACATGGTTACAAAATTTGTCTGAGCCATATTCAAAGATACATACATATACAAATACAAAGCTGATTTCCCACAGTTTTGTACACATTTATGGAAAGAATAACAGCATTTGAAATGATTAAAGAAAATCTTTTCATGCCTTTTGAAACAAGGCTTGTTTCACCTGGTAGCAGATGTAAAAATTTATGCAACATTTTCAGGGAGCATTTTATGTACATCAAAAGCATTATGTACAAAATGTCAAGTGGGTGTTTCTTCTAGAATGAAATTTATGAGCTGCAGATTTATTGTCACATTTAAATTTGTTTTTGTTTGTTTGATTCAGCTTAACTCTGTTTAACCCAGCACTTCATTTCTGTGTTAATTTACTGAGTGGAGTGATACTGAGTAGGAAAAATCATTGTTTGATGCTGATCTTATTGGAAATTTGACTTTCTTAATCCTGACATAAGCCATTCCACGTGAATGATCATAAAAAGCACTGTACAAAATGACCAATGTCACTAGACCAACTGCAGGAATCATGGCTTCCCATTCCTTTTGTTCAGATCTGCCAGATTGTTCTTTTGGGTTAATCTTGAAAACAGTGTCATAAAACATAAAGCAAAGAGAGAGCGTATATCAGAAAATTCTCTGAGCTCACAGAAGAGGAGCACTCCTGATGTTATGGAGGAGCGAGCTCAGGACACAGTGTCGTGATGCTGCCAACTTTGAAATATGTCTCCATCATGAGAAATACTTTTACATTCACTGTCTGGTGTTATAGAATTAAACAAGGAAATAAGTACAAAAGAGACAATAAATCAGCAGCTCATAAAATGTATTTTTTAGAAAGAATGCATACTTGACATTGCATACATGTATGAGGTCTGTCCGGAAAGTAATGAGAATGAACGTAATTTTCATTACTTTCCGGATAGATCTCGTACACTAAATCTGTGGAAATTATTTCCTCATAATGCACAATTCATAAAATCATAAAATAAATATATGTAACAAAATTTATACAAATCTTTTTTCCACTTTTTTTTGCACAGCACAGTTGAGAAAATTGATGCCTAAGCAACAAAAATGTGAATTTGAAGTATGGCATGAGCAGACTGGGGGGGAAATTACAGACCACGGATGTAGAACAGACAGAAATGGATTTTAGATAAAAATGTTAAAGCTGGCATTGACATTTTTGTCAAAGACAGAATTTCATTTCTTTGGGTCACTTTTCAGTAGGAAAGAATTATAGTGGTCCAGAGTGACAGAAAATGAAAAATCTTTTAAAACACGAATTCCCGAATATCCATTGGACAAATTGATTCGGACAAATACACAGACAGCTGTTGCTCTGCTGTTACATAAAACATCACTTTCCCTACTACCGGCTGCCACAAGACTGCATTTTCTCCTCCACTTCTTCAAACCTCAGATATATGGGCAGAGGTTAGTGCTCAGAGAATTGTTAACGTGGTCTGGAGTTTCTCACTCATCGGCACTTTACCCAGAGAAAAGGAGCTCAGCTCTCTTCTTTCTCATAGTGGCTCTTTCTTGCTTCTGCTACGGATATAAAACACAACTATGCAATTGACGCGTTTCTAGAATATTGTGGTACCAGGAGATTGACAGATACTGTTCTCAACTGTCAGTTTGTCTTCTCACTAATTATGCTTATTGGCAGTAATGCATAATTATGTCTCACAGCGTTAGATCTTTCAACTGAAAGTTTTTGCTGTTGAAATAGATTTGTGACTCACTTTCTGCTGGTGAGCTTTCACTTGCTAAAAGGCAGCTTTCTGCAGGTCTAATTAGTTTAATTGCTGTGGTTCTTTGTGCTCAGAATCTAAACACCTCTCTCTCTCTCTCTCTCTCTCTCTCTCTCTCTCTCTCTTTCTTTCTCTCATCCCCCCCTTGCTCTGTCATTCTCTCATACTCTGATTTCTCTCATTCTCCAGCCTGTAAGTGTAATGGCCATGCCAGTGTGTGCCAAGTGCTGACGGGGAAGTGTTTCTGCACCACCAAGGGGATTAAAGGAGACCAGTGTAACCTGTGAGTATCAGTAGCACTCATGTTCCTGTCCCAAACATCACTGAACCCAGGGTGCATGCTTAAAAGCTTTTAATACAGCTAATGGCAGTTGCCTTGAGGTACACAGGTGTCCATGATGCAAGGAGGCTTCCTTCCTTCCTTCCTGGTTAATTACATTATCCAGCACCCCAACAAGTCTCGTTATCAACCACAAGAAGGAGTTCAAACCGCTTCATTAAAACTTGACGTAGTTCCTTTGTCTGTGCCAGAATTGTGTGTTTGTTTGTTTGAAATTTCCATTTGCAGAAGCAGTTCACCTCGCTCCCAGGCGGTTGCTCTCAGTGCTCTCAGGTTCAAGAGTCCCTCTTAATTACCGAAATGGAAACAATCAAAAGGAAAATCATTCCTGTTTGAAGTTCCTCATGCTCTAATGCAGTCCCATGCTGTACGGTCAGATGTGTGCTTGGTGAAGGTGTGACCTGAGAGGGGATTAGATTAAAGCAGTGCATGAAAATGGGGTGCTGGCACATGTTCACTGTGTGGGTGTGCACTTAGTGCAGATTAAATTAAGATACTGCCAGTAGAGTGCATTATGTTTCATTGTTTCAGTCTAGGGGTGTGTGTGTGTTTCAGTCTAGGGGTGTGTGTGTGTGTGTGTGAGAGAGAGAGCTAGCGTCATTTCTGAAATGTCACACAGATGAAAGGCAAGGGGATGTGTTCAGTTTTATAAAACTGCCAGCAGTGCTGTTTGTCCTCAGACCTGGGTACAGTGATCATAATGCACTCCAATATGTGTGTTCTGTACTCCCATTCTGACATTAAAACTTTACAGAAAATATAATATAATGCCTAATTTCCTTCGGGATTAATAAAGTATCTATCTATCTATCTATCTATCCATCTATCTATCTATCTATCTATCTAATATTATTAGCACATTAATATGATAAATATATCTGTGTTGAGAAAAGTGAACTGTGTGTTTGAGACAAGTGGGTCCTCTTCTTTCTTTCTCCTCCACCCATCTGCCCTTCTTTACTTTCCTTTCTCTCCTGTCCTTCTCATCTGCCCTTCTCATCTGTTCTATCTTTTTATTGTCTTCATTTGTCCTTCCTTCCTTCCTTCCTTCCTTCCTTCCTTCCTTCCTTCCATGATTTCTTTCTTTTTTCCTTTCTTGCTCTGTGCAGCCTTTCCTTCTCATCTCTCCTTCTCTCCTTCTGTCCTTTCATTCTCTTTGGTACTTCAATGCTTTCTTTTTCCTTCCACTCTTATCTTCTGTACTTCATTCCTTCCTTCCTTCATCTGACTTTCTCTTCTGCCCTTGTTTCCTTCTCTTTCATCCATCCTTTCTTATCTTCTGTAATTCTCTTCCATCAGTCCTGCCCTTTATTCTGTCCTTCTCTTCTGCCCTTTTATACTTCTGTCCATAATTCCTTGTCTATCCTTTCATCTGTTTGTCTCTTCCATACTTCTCTTCTGCCTTCCTCCTCTGTTTTTTGTTCTGTTCTTTGTTCTGTTTTGTCCTTCTCTCCTGTTCTTTCTAGTGTCTATCTCCACCATTAATCTCTTATGTCCTTCTATTCTGTCCTTTCCTCCTGCCCTTATCTTGCATCTTTTCTTCTTTTCTGTCCTGTGCTTCCTCTTTTCTGTTCTGCCCTTCCTTCCTGTTGTACTATACCTTAGTTCTTATCCTTCCTTAAAAGGAAGAATTGTTCCCTCTGTGCTTATTGATTTCTGTTATAAAAATAAGCGTGTTTCAGAATGGATGGTTTTAATTAGTGTTTTGGTTGTGGTGATAATGTTGCCGGTCGAGGATTAATCATTAATCGTGTAATCAGTATTATATTGTTGGGGAGCTTATGAAATCTTAGTATCATTACACTGTAAATTATCACGTTATGCTTGACTTGATGTGTTGCTGAAAATGTATTACATTATTATTACTTATAGCCATGGTGCATTAGTCTGTAATTTTCAGCAATTCGGCCGGCTTTAATCTTTGACAGCCTAACCCCGACGTCCCACACAATTAAGTGCAAGCAAACACTGAAATATTTGAAGAGAGAATACAACATAAGATAATGACTCCACTTTCTCACGTTACTCGGCAGTTTAATATAACTATAATTACCAGTGAGGTTGACCATAACATTTAAGCGCTGAATTAGACTGCACTCAAGATGGCATTCACAGGCAAATAAAGCAAAGTGAATTAGGCTTCCTCTCGCCGATACCTGGACTGAAAGACAGCGAGGGGTGAGGGAAGTGATTGCACTGAGCGAAACTTTGATCATCAGATGCTGCAGACATTAATTTGTCTTCTGCTTTGTTGCTTGGTAGAGCAAAAGCATGTGTAATTTGCTTAGATTGAGAGAGAGAGAGAAAGGTCTGTAGGCAAATTGGTGTTAATTGTTTAGTGAGTTTCAGGAGTGCGTTAGAGGAATCTTGTTCATTTTCTGTCTCACTGTGTTGTGTAAGGTGTGCTACACACAAACCTGGGATGACAGTAATACATGCAGCCCCTGGCAAACATGATGGAATCAGCACAATGCGGAGGATGTTCACCCAGATTTTCTTTTTTTTTTACTTCATTGCAAATAAACAAATCACAGATATGACACAAAACAAGTTTGGTTTAATAGCTGAGCAGTCTGGCTTTGGGAAACATCTGAAACAATTTACATTTGAATTAACAGTATATGTTTTTCCAAATCACATAGAGGGAATAAAATGGAATCACTCAATATTGAGGAGAAAATTATGATCGCCTTGCATTTCTTAAACAAATACCAGCACAAGTCTATACATGAAAACTAGTCAGCAGTTAAAAGAGAGTGCTTACAGACCTTAACTGTTGGAAGCTGTTGGACTTGGCGAATTTGAAGCAATGAAAAGGATTATAAAACTCCTTCAAGAAGGAACTCCATCTGGAGCAACAGATGTTGGTTGTTCTCCTTCAGCTGTGTCTAAAATTTGTTGCGAATATGAACAAAATGGGAAGATTATAAAAGGGAAACATACAGGTAGACCAAGGAAGGCATTACAGCATCAAACTCAAAGCAGTACACCTCAAAAAACAAAGCATCCACAACAAAACGAATGAAAAACAAATGGGCAGAAAGAGAAGTCAATGTTCCTGACAGAAACTGTAAGAAATCTGCTGAATGAAATGGGATTTACTTTAGAAAAGAAAACCAGCACTGACACCTACACAGAAGAAAACAAGGTTACAGTGGGCTAAAGAGAAGTAGCCATGGAGTGTGGATGATTGGATGAAAGTGAATCATGAACCTGCATCGGCCAAAGGAGATGATGCTGGAACATTTGACTGGTGCCGTTTTAATGAAGCATGTAACAGTGACTGCCAAATTCCCCCACTGCATACGGGCTGAATGTCGGGTGAAGGACCAGAGGAAATTACTGCTACAATTAATGCACAGATGTACACTGAAACTTTGGCTACTTTTCTCATTCTGTTGACAGAAATCTGAAGTTGGTGATGAATTCATTTTTCAGGATGATAATGCATCTTAGGCAGATCAACTCGGAGCCTTGGCCAGCAAGCAGTCTGGGTCTCAATCCGACTGAATATTTTTGGTAATAAAAACAAATTGTTCCATGATGGTTGTTCCATGGTTGAAGTTCATCGAAAGGAGAAACATTTTTTTCATTTCCGCATGAGCTGTAGTTTGTTTACACTTTATATAGTAGGAGATGTCAAAATCTGATCATGTAATCTGTCATCTGTCATACATATCGTGTATGTGAAATCGTCTCAACAGGCACCTTCTAAAGCGTGGATTGTTGCGCACAAATTATGTATCTTCATGTCATTTTAAAGTTTCTATTAAACTTCTTTTGCAGATGTGATTCAGAGAACCGTTACCTTGGCAACCCTTTGAGAGGAACCTGTTACTGTAAGTATTTTAATCACACTGGACAATAGTTCACTCCATAACACCTTATCACAGAATAAATGATTATTATGAGTTACTTTACCAGGTGAGATGCTTTACCAGGTGGTGTAAACGTGGTCTTGAATTGTCACAGCAGCTCTTTTAGATTGTATGGAGAATATTGTCAGGCTTCATTTTAGTTGTAACAGTGGAAGAACATGACTAAAGATGTTGGACAAATCCATCCTCTGAGAGAACAGGAAGCGTAGGTAGGGCTGCTGACTGTTACTCAGAGTACATCTCACAGGATGCATGATGAATGTGTGTGTGTTTGTGTGTGTGTGTGTGTTTGTGTGTGTGTGTGTGCGCATGCAAGCGTTCATTCACAGACACTCACAAGCTGTGCATGGTCTGTACGTGAGAGGTGCAGTGTTGTAGCACTAGGTGGCAGTGTTGCGGTGTGATATCACACGCGTACGCTTTTTGCATTCTCAGCCGTCATTATGGAGCTCATCCAGCCTTAATGCAGTCAGGAGCATTTAGGACATCAGATTTCACTCAGTCTGCAAAAGCTGCCAGCATTATCCCTAAGCTATCACCAGGCTGCACTAAACAAACCGTCAATTTATCAATCACTCTGTCGCGGCTGCACTCCAAGTATATCTTTTAAAGATGGAGTGTATAGGCATTGGGCGACAGCTTCTGTTCCTCTGATTAGAGAAGAGCGCTAATATGTGTGTGTGTGTGTGTGTCTGTGTGTGTGTGTGCTCTTCTGCACTTTCCTCATATTGTGACTGAGCTGTGAGTCTGTGACGTTTGATGGAAGTGAGTAAACTGGCTAATTATGACCTGGAAAGGGTGCAGAAGGTTGGCAGTAGTGTTAGTAAGAACTTCTCGCTCTCATGACTTTATTTTTGTCCTGTTCTAATAAAATCATCACAGAAAGCTGTAATATCTAAGCTGTGAAAAAATGACTCCACCCAGGAGTCAGCATAAGAACTGGATCACTAACAGGATTGTTTGCTTAACATCCCTCTCTGTGGAAAACTCCCTGAATGTCGATAGGAGCTGGTGGAACTCTGTCTGGCCCAGCGGAAAAAAAAATCCATACAGGCCAAGCTGTAGACCACTGTGGTTCAGAGTGAATTTAGAATGCAATTTACACTATATAGCCAAATATATGTGGACATCTGACCCATCACACCTGTATGTGGGTCTTCCCCAAACTGTTACCACAAAGTTTGGAAGCACGCACTTGTCTAGAATGAATTGTCTAGAAGGGTTTGCCAAGGTTGGTGTGGAAGAATCAGAGCCTGATCTCAACCCCTCTGACCACCTTTGGGATGAATTGTGGTGTCAACTGCACCCCAGACCTCCTTATCCAACATCCATGCCTGACCTCACTAAATCTCAGTAAGTTAATCTACACAGCTACTGTAGCTACTCTCCAAAGTCTACTGGACAGCCTTTCCAGACATGTGGAGGTTATTATAAGAGCAAAGGGGGCGCCGTAGCGCTGCATTACTGCCCATGCTTTAGGAGTGAGATGTTCAGTAATCACATACAGGTGTGATGATCAAGTGTCCACATACTTTTGGCTGTACTGTGTGTCTTGATGTACTGTGTGCTGATGCTGTACTGTGTGTCTTGATGTACTGTGTGCTGATGTAAAACCGATTGGACAGAAAGGGCTTTAATGCTTTAATTGTTTTTGGCAATATAGAAAAAAACACCATAGAGTGCGTAATAAAAATCTAAATCCTTCTTTAAAACTGTAGAAAATAGCTTATTTTAATAGATAGGAAATTCTTTTGCTGATTACTTGGGTCACTTAATTCAAAAGTTAATTATTAAAATTATTATTTTTATTATAATTATTAAAAATAACATTTCTTCCTCATAGCACATTGGATTTGCAATAAAACAAAATCCATCTCTGCCTGTTTACCTCTGCACTTGGCTGTATGTGTGTAAATTATAGCTCCTAGTTTTGTGGTATTTTGTCATATTAAATATAATTTCTAGGATTCCAGACTTCTTTAACATAAAATTGACATCTATTTCCTGCTAATTGTCTGAGACCTGCTTTTGAGCTCGACAGCGCACGCCTCGATTATTCCCCTCACAACAGTCTGTTAATGGCGTGTCCATGTGTCCTTCTCTTTATTGGACAGGTAATTACTCATTACTAGCTGAGTCACAGCAGCAGTCCTTGTAAAGACGATGTGTTCCGTCTCTCAAAAAAGCAACGGCCATTCCCTGTCAGCTCAGCACTGTTGAACAGCTACCGCTGAAAGCATTTTGCTAGAAGTATGATTATCTGCACTCAATGTGGTATCTTTAGGAGGTTATTGCATTTTATTCGGGGGCATTTACGAAGAAGTCCTTAAATATCTCAGCAAAAGTCACTGTAATGGGAACAAATGTGTTTTAAATGTTAGTTCTAGCAACATGTGTCTGAAGTCATGATTCATACTTCGAAAACCTTCAGTGCTGTACTAAAAGCTTTAACTGTAATGTCTTTTGGATGTTTTGAACAGACAACCTTTTGATCGACTACCAGTTCACCTTCAGTCTGCTTCAAGAGGATGACCACTATTACACTGCCATTAACTTCATGGCCACTCCAGAACAGGTCGGTCATCCTCCACTCATCTTGTACAATACACAATGCTGCATTTGTCTACATTCTTACAAAAAACATCCTTCCAGCATTTTTAAAGGCGCATTGTTTGGCGCATTGTTCAGGAAAATCTGTAAATGAGCTATGTAGATCCCTTTATACCACGGCACTCATGAAATCTCAAATCTGATTGGACAGAAGGTATTGATAAGTTTCTTTGTACTAGAGCATGGCTGAATTCACCAGATTGGTCAGAAGGTGTCCTTTATTTTTGTGTAGTGCACGACTTTGTTGAATACTCGATTCTGATTGGTCAGTTACAGGGTTCTATGGTCTGCTATTTTTGTATAACAGACTGTCACTATGGGCGTCATTCTAGTCATAGACTTCCATAGAGTTGTGACTCCCAGTGGCAGAAAAAGATCACTCTATCAAAAAAAAAATTACGGTAACCGTTTAACACATTTAGAGAGTTTGATGTTAATTATATCATTAAGTAGGTCTTCAGAGTTCACATTGCTATGGAAGCTGTTTCCACGGCTGTAATCTGGCTAATAGTAGAAACGTTAAAATTGTTTTTAAATCAATAAATTTGATTTTAATTCAATATTTCTTTGTAAAAAATCATGATTTCTTTAGTATCTAGGCACGTAATATGCAGGATATTACAGGGTGAGCCAGTAGTTCATGTGAAATAAAGTGATTCATCTCCTTCACTTCATGTCCTGCATCACCCTGTCAGGGTTTATTTCACAATCATGACTAGCTCGCTGTACATTTTCCTTTACTTATCTGTACAGCTAGGACAGTGGGTCTGGCTGTATCATGTATCAGGTTTACAATCTAATATACATTCATTTTATAGTAACGCTTCATACACAGGAAGTTCTTTAGTGAATGCTAGACAAAAAAGCATTTTAAAAAAGAAAAGCAACAAAAGTGATGTTGAGTAAAGAAAAAAGGTTAATAGTTGATGTAGTGGTGTGTGTTTAACATTTATGGTCAGAATTTTGCCTAGCAGTACTTTGTAACAGTCACAGGAAAGTCTTCAGGACAATGATACAGAGAGGAAGAAAAAAAAGGAGATGCTGATGAGGGAATGTCTATAAATATAAATAATGGAAAAATAAGTGATAACCAGTGTTAGCTCATATCACAGACAGTCCACAACATCCAATCTAATTATAAGCCATTAAAATGCATTAATAAATTAGTCATTGCTGACAAATCACTGGACTGTAGGCAGAGTAACACTCCAGACTATGCAGACATACACTATGAGTGCTCTCACACCACCAGCCATGGATTATTTTCATATATATATATATATATATATATATATATATATATATACAGTCAAGCCCGAAAGTATTCATACCCCTGGCAAATTTTGACTTAAATTTACTTTT
>JAOVYV010000053.1:12893888-12913717 GCA_025674545.1 Hassar affinis
CCCTACACCATACTAATAAATTATTGTGGTCTAAAATGACAGGTGTTTCAGTTTCATTGTCTAACACCTGTATATATGTATGTATAAAACAATAAAACAAGTGTTCTTCAAACGCCAGATTTTGGTGACTTGTAGCACGAGCAGCATTGTTGGCATTGTTGGTACGACAGTCCTGATCGGGTGAACCTCGGAGTAAAGTAACAGGAAATGTAGTTAACATGTGAAAAGACTAATCAAAAGCCTGAGTAAATGAATAAGACCAAGTTAAAAAGGCTAACACGTATCAAAACTTTGATAATAGTGTATTGCAATATCTACTGCTGTAACAAAATGTACAGACCCTAGAACACTTGACTTTCTGTCAGTTGCTGCTCGTCTGCTGCTCATGTTTGTGGGCTTGTGATCTGGGCTGTTCAGATCAATAGATGAATAAAACATGATCATACTGTATATCTGCACTCCTGCCTGTTTCCAAACTGTTTCCCTAAAGGTGCTCAGGTTTCCCTTTCTACTACAGGTTAGCAGTCATCTCCTAGTTGTCTTCTGCTTCGTCATCCCCTGACTTGTTTCACTCTCCCCACCCTTTGTGTAATGCCGTTTCCCTCGCTTCTCTCTCATCTGCAGCAGTAAGAACGGAGAAAACCTTTTAATTGCTGCATTTCTTTTATTAATTCTGATTCCAGGTAAAACTGTAAAGGGGATTAAATCCTATTTGCTGTTTAAAAAGCAGAGGATGAAAAGGGGACAGATCTAAAGAGGGATTTCTCTCGCACCGCTACTTAATTGAGCCATTTAAGTTTTCTTTCTTTTTCTCCGTCTCCAGTTCAGCATTATCTTCAAACGAGCCCAAGATGGCATGCGTCTGAAAGCATTAAAGGGATTTCATCATTTGAGCTTCCACCCTCCTCCCTGTACAGGCCACCGTGAATTAACTTCACTCAGAGATGTTTACAAATGCTCACATATCTCCACAAATACAGATGCCAAAAACCAATTTGTCTGCGTTTCTCAGCTTCACTGTTGTCACGCTTTTGAGGAGTCGCTTTTTTGAAGCGCATCACTTGGCTTAACTGTTGACCAAGACCTTCAGGATGCCCTGCTTGATCTGGGGCACCTCCAAAATTCTTAGAGGTTTAAGAGTCTTAATAGTACAGGCTTGTTCCTGGGACATTTTCAGTACGTTATTATGATGAATTTAAAACAGTCATGACCTTTACTGGTTCTTTGGACAGTGCCATATATATTTGTGATGGGTCATGGGTTGTTCCAAAGTCTAAACACCTTTCATAGCTCTGTATATTCTGTTTATTATAACGGCGTTATTTCATTTATCTGCTCTTGTGTTTACATCAAGTATTTGTCCAAAATGGTGATTATTCAAGTAGCTTTGAATATGATGGATATAAAATACTAATAAAAAGTCACACAATTCCACAATTTATGGATTTCCGCTCTTCACTGTGACTGTAGCCATCTTTGTTTTTAGTGGCTTCAGTGGGATTTTCCCATTTTATAAGATCTAGATCTAGAATGATCTTCCAGAGAATATCTTTAAGTGTGTGAATGGGTCATTTCTTATGTTTGTAATGATCTGTGGCTGACATTGAAGATGGCCACAGATCATTACAAATATAAGAAATTACCCATTCACACACTGCAAGAAGCAGAATTCGGTGAGCCATTTAGATTGCATCCCCTCAACATTTTGAAGCTGGTTGCCAAAACAGTGTATGGCTGGATGTGGGCAGGGCATCCAAGGTTGTGACTAATGTTTAATCTAAGATTATCTGTGTTTGTAATCTATTACTGAAATATGGAATGTATTTGGTGACTCTTTAATATTGTCTCACAGAGATTTTAAAGCATTTTTTAATAATTATATAAATAACAGTGTTTACTTGTGGTGTTTATCAATATGGTTAGAATTCTCAGACAGGATTGGCAGATCCCAGTGATCTTGGAGCATATTGTTTAAATTCAGTTCAGCTGGATATTGTTTTATTATGGGCATGATGTAGACCGGAAATGTCCGCTACAATGATCTAATATTTAGCTTGGTTTTTTTTTTTCTTCTTTAGCTGTTTTCTCTCATTGTTGCTTGTGGCTGCAGTGGTGTGGAAGATCAAACAGACCTGCTGGGCCTCCAGACGGAGAGAGGTACGTTCTCCATTATTTATTTTTCCACATATATACTTTCCATACATGTCATGTTCATAGTTATTCACAAAGTATGGTGGAGAAGAACATCCCATCATGCTAAGTGTGTTCTCAACATTGGTATAGAGTCATTCATGGTAAAGCTTGTGTATGCAATTAAAACAACAATGTCAGCAATATCATTCTGGTGCTTTGACAGCACAAACCTGACTGGTTTGGAGGGAGGGAGGACAGCAGACTTCTTTAACACGGGCTTTCTTTTGAATGCTGGAAAACAACACGAATGTGCCAGGCTTTTAATCGTGCTTTAAATTGTGTAATGAAGGTGTTTAAGCGGAAGTCAGAGATAAACCATTGTCCCGCCGTAACAAGGTGAAGCTCGGCTATCCTGTTTTACCTTTGCTATAGTAAATATCGTGATCGTTGGTTTGCTAATTACTATCACAGTTGATGGAGTTGTGTTTGTCCATTTTTTAGGCTGGAGCTGGCATTGGTAATCAGGGAGGTTGATCTGTTTTGCTCTTTTGCTAATTGACATGTGAAGATAAACATGACTGATGACTGCAGTGATCCAGAACCATATTCATCTAAAGAATTAAAGCCAATAAGGCCTAATGCGGGCAGATGGGCTTCGGCTATTAGCATTCCACTCACTTTAGCACTCCACTTCCTCTGTTCAGATCATGTTTGTTTCTGCCCTCCAGTTTCCCAAAAAAAAAAATGTTATCTTTCAATTTGAAATGATTGAAAAGCTTAAGGAGAGACACTCTGCGAAAATAGTTGCTTCTAAAGATTTATTTTCTGTCTCTCAGTTTGTCTGAATTTTGATCAAGTAAGAGTTAAGATGAAGTGGCCATCGTTTTTCATTTTCGTCAAGGTCGTGCCAGTCATTTGGCCTGTGCAAATTGCAGTAGTGTTTTAGTGCAGTTCCATTAACACAGGTTTTTTTATTTTTCTCTCTGCTGCTAACCAGCAGTTATTTATGGCCTTGGTCTTTAGCGCATGGTTAATACTTGGCCACAGCGACTTTATGCCATGTACTCTTGGCCCTCTGTTGTGTCTTGTTTGTCTCGGGTGCTGTCTGACAAAATAAAGGATGCGTGATGCAAGAGCAGGATGTATTTAGAAATTTTTATATGCAAGGTCCTGTTAATAATGGTTCAGTTTGTGAGTTCAAACAATGATGAGCATCACTCAGGGCTAACCTGCGAGTTTATTCAGCGGACCAAATGGCTATAAATACAGGAAGTGACTTATTATTGTCAATCCGTTGCGGTTAGCAGGCACATTACTGCAAATCCAGCCATAGCCTCACATCAAGGTGGCTTTAATTAATCTTTCACATTTTTCATTCAGTGTATTATACTGACTGACACATTTTTGAGTAATGTAAAAAAATAAAGTACTGAAGCCAAGAATAGTTACAGGTATTAATTGGTGAATTGGTGCATTGTAGAGTGTTTTGAAGCAGTAATTCCACTAATATTTAGGCTAATTTATTTTAAAAGCTGTATGAAAAGTCTGTAGGATTCCATTTTATTCTCCAGAACTGAAACATTGCCACAAATGAATATGGACACTCAAAAAAAATGATTCGATTTATCAAACGGAAGGTATATTCACAAAAAAATTATCTAAATACTAATTAATTATCCAATGTTTTTCTTAGGTTAATATATACATGTGTGCATCTGACTTAAAAGTCGATCTATATATTAACTTATTCTTTTGTCTCATTTTTAGCCTGAGCATCCACCTTTCCTTCTGCCCTATTTTGTGTGTACACTGCGCATAATAGCCTTATTTATCTGATTACTTTAATTAAAATATGATTTGGGGTGTCTTAATAGCACTGAATTTGCACTGCGTAATGCTGTGTTGGGTTTTATAGTGTTGTGTTGTGTGTAGTTCTGAAACAAGACATTAATTAACTTATTTTAATTGAACAGAGGGATGTACACTTGTATTATCTGTATCAGCTAAGTTTAATATGGTGAGTGCTCTGCACTGTGCAGTCAGCAGAAGTAGTGCTGGGCGACCTGATTCATTTGGTTTATTCTAATTAACGTAAGTAACACTGTTTCCTGTCAAAATGATTGTTTTCATGCATTTTACATATACTTATTATATATTAACAGCTTTGGTAGTACAGTAGGTTAGGACTCCAGGTTGTCAATCAGAAGGGTGGGGCCGAGGCCCTCAACTCGTTGCTCAACCCAGCTACTGAGGGGTGCAAAGCACACACTCTTACAGAGCCCAGTTAATGGGAGGGTTAATTCAGAAAGGGCATCCGGTGTAAAACCCTGCACCAGAATAAGTGCTGTTCAAATCTTCAAACCAGTATGATGCAAAAAACACAACATTCTCAAAAACTCCCAAACGCTGCACACCTTGACAACCAACCTTCCCAAGATAAACAAGCAGAGAAATGAGCATGTAGCTAAGGAAGGGTACACAAACAAGTGAAATCTAATTAAAAAAGTAAATCTCTGGCTGGACTCGCACCATTTTCCATTTCGGCATGTTTGACAGATGAAGCGTAAAATGGACGCCTTCACGTCTTTTGTTAGCATCAAGTTAAACCTAAACAACACTAAGTGTACTTTTATGTGCAGTGTAACTCATTTAAAGCTACTGTGTTCACTGCTGATGAGCAGCCATTGTAATTTGACATCGCTCTATAAACAGAAGGAAATTCAAAGGAAGTTGAACAGACTAGCCCGAAGTGATGACTAGGAATTTCGAGGGGGTGTTTCCTTTGGCTTTTACTGGGGTTCAATAAAAACAGTACTATTGCTACTTCTACTACTACTACTACTCCTTCACATTTACAGTATTGCGGTAATTTGGGTGGTGGATCATTCTCAGTACTGCAGTGACACTGATGTGGTGGTGGTGTGTTAGTGTGTTAGTGGGTTTTAAACACCGTGTTCACTTACTGTGTACTCTGAGACACATCCACCATATTGCTCCACCCTGTAGATGTAAAGTCAGAGACAGTAGTTCATCTGTTGTTGCACAGTTTGTGTTAGTCATCCTCTAATCCTTCATCAGTGCTCACAGGATGCTGGTGACTGGACATTTTTGGTTGGTGGACTATCTTCAGTCCAGCAGTGACACTGAGGTGTTTAAAAACTCCAGCAAGCCTGCTGTGTCTGATCCAGTCACACCAGTACACCATGTAGAGAAACAGATGGACTACAGTCTGTAATTGTAGAACTACAAAGTGCAGCTATATGGTAAGCGGGACTGAGAAAATGGACGAGTGTAGAGAAAAGTAGGTGGTCATAATGTTATGCCTGATCGGTGTATGGTGTTTGGATATTGCTAGAAATCTTACATTGACTGTAGGTTATTAATGTCTCTCTGGGTTTTAGACAGCTCTGGTGTTCTGCAGCAGCAGTGTGTTGCTTTAGGCATATCCCTCTGAATAGGATTTACCTCAGCTTTTCTTGCAGGGTAGCCTCTGGGATGTCCTTGTGTAACACTGTACTGACACTCTTAGGGGTTAGGCTTTTTTTTTATGGTGTATAGCTGTAAAGCCCAGTCAGAGTGAATGTGCAGTGGGGAGAGCTTAACATTGTCTGTCTAAATGAAACCATTTTTTTTTCTTTGTGCTGTGGTCCTGTCAAATTGTTGAAAAGTTGTTATGCTGGTTGAGCAAGCAGGGAATCAACAGTGTATTATTTTAATATATTAATAATGTAATAATTTTTCAACAAGCTGCACTCTTATCTGTCGTTATTTTGCTGTTCTGTATCATCGATTGCCTATAAACGAGGCAGCTGTTGTTTGTTTTTCCACATTTTTACCTTCTTACAAAGTGACATCTCAGTATCCTGGTTTGTTATAGCGACATTTCAGGGAGGAAAGACAGCTAAGATTATGTCCCATTAAAAGCCTTTATCTTTGCTCTTCAAAGTGCAGACTATTTATTTATTTATTATTATTTTTTGTTGTTTTGAAGCAGTGTTATTCCTTTTTGCTGATTTGCTGATATACTTTCACCTTGAAATGACCAACACTCCTAAAACATGAAGATTAAATTAAAAAATGAATCATATACCTTGAATCATGTGCTATTATCGAATAAATGTAATGGCTTTAAGCATGAGCGTTTCTTTGTGAACACTAGCACATCCAGTGTATTTATTTCACATGAAGCTTCCTGTAGACTGAATCTAGGCCTATAAGCTGCTCTGCATCTCAGGTGCAAGGGTCACAGGAACAGACAAATATCACTGAGTATCAGTCAGACATTCAGCTTTCTGTACACTTTCCTTTTTCCCCTTGTGCCACAGGGAAGGTTTCTGTCCGGTTGTGATGCATGCTTCATTGAAGAAGCTCTGGACTGTTGTGTAGTGAACAGACACCGGTGGTACCCTAAGCCGGTACTAGTCTGTACTACAAGGCTTTGGTCGGTGCTGCGGTGCTTGGTGCAGACTGGTCTTGCACCTTGGGCGTAATGCTGAAGTGACAGGAGATAGGTTCGCATTTTTGGCAGGGCACTTGTGAATAATGCTGCCTTTCTGGGGATTCTGCCACAGCTGTTTTAAAGCCAGACACACACCAAGTATGTATTTAGGTGTCAGATGATGAGGCTATTTGTTATGGGATGCACTTTTGAAATGTGTTTCTGCTCAGCAAAGTGCAACACATCAAAGACTAGAGCTATGCAGTGAAATTTTCAGCAGATTGAGATCAATCATATGTTGAATCGTGTTCTTTTTTGACTATCAGTTCAGAATCAGTTTGTGTCCTGGTTTATCTGCAAATATTAACACATTCTGGTTTCAAGGCACCCCCAATCACCCCCAGCACCCAATGCATGCACCCTTATTGCTTTCTATAATCATTTCTAATTATTTATTTAGTTCTTGACTCGGACAACACAAGAACTCTTAAGCCCCACCCACCCTATCTACTTACTCTTAGCTCACTCGGTATGGTTAGCAGTACCCAGCGATCACAAAATGTGTAAATCAGGGGTCTCAAACTCAATCCACAAAGGGCCGTGTGGGTGCAAGTTTTCCTTCCAACCAAGCAGAGCCACACCTCATTCCACCTGTGTTTAATCAATGAATCTAATCAGTGGATCTTGACTTTCAGTGGTGTGAGTATTCTGCTCGGTTGGAAGGAAAACCTGCACCCACACGGCCCTTTGTGGATTGAGTTTGAGACCCTTGGTGTAAATGGTATCAACCTAGCCCTCTGGTATTGTCTGTGACCTTGAATTGTTTTCATGAATTTGTCACTTATAGCTCAGTGTTTGGACCCCAGTGATGTTTATATTGAACTTCAATGAATCCAGCTCACTAACAGCATTAAATAATGACACTTTAATAGAAATGATATAATTTAAACCTGTACTTGGGAGATTGGTGGATTTTGTCGTACAGTTAAAGGGGTCCCTTATGTGTATCTGCAGCATACAGGTTAAGAATTGTATTCGGTAGCTTATGTGTGTTTATTGTCCTTAAAATAATCAACAGATGTGAAAACAGAAGTGAGGCAAAACCAGTCAGTGAACGGGTGCTCTATGGAAATGGAGAAAACTTTGTTTGGTAGTAAGTCATGTTGTTATTACACATTATGACTACACTGACTACTGACATACTGTTTGTGTTTCTGTGAAACTACGCATTTATAACACTGCTTAATGAGATTTCTGTAAGCTGAACACTGCTAAGCCTGAACAGCTAGTCTATACACATGACCTTCCAGAGGTGAGTCTGCAGCTATGGGTGAGTGAGTGACCTGCTGTAGCCGGGTGCTGCCGGTTGTTTGGATGTTGCTGTGTGCACAGATGGTAGCGTGGCCCTTTCAAACGAGTTGAGAGAAGTATGCACAAAATGTCACCGTGGAAACAGGAGGAGTGACGGTAGAACAGCCAGAAGGGCCGCTGACATTTCACTACATGATATATCTACGGCAAACACGCTTCCTTGTGTAGGATGCTTTAAGCACGTTGATGATTCACTATAGGCTTGTTTACACCACCAGTGCTTATATGCAGTAATTATCTTACCTTCCAAAGGCATGTTTATTGTAGCGCAACCATTTTCACAGCACCGTGTCAGACAGGCACACTATGTCACAATATGGCTCTGCTCATTTACAGCCAGAATGTTTGGGTGGAGCTAAAAATATTATAGACTATCAACTGGTTAAATGCATTCATCACAGAATCTTCCTGATTAATGGCTCTGGCTGGAATTGCTTTTCTGCTGGAAACCAGCCATTTTGCTTACTATTACTAAACTCTCTTTTTATATGCCATTTTTCTGGCAGACTTAAAATCGCAGCGTTAGCTGTCATACAGTTCAGCGTTTCAGATTCAGTGAAGACAATAAAACATACTTGATTGGAGTTGTAGCTTTCGAATGCACTTCGTTTAAAAATCAATTAGTTAACAAAGTGAGATGGCATGCTGCACGAAGAGCCTGACCGATTAATACAGAAGACCAATTCACACCGGAATGTTAACACGAACCGCCTTCAGATTCCTTTTTAAAAAGCGTATCCGTTGAGGAGACACTTAGGAGCGGGCTACTCGTCGTGGGCTCGGCATTGTCAAATTCAAAATAACATGCAAAAAATTTATTTCATGTAGACAAGTGTATTTCATTCAGTCCCATTGTTTATTCTGCATGAAGCACTGGTCCTGGATCAATTAAGAAAAAAACTAAACGCAAAAAAAAAGAGAATATGGTAGTAAAGTTTGGAGGAAAAGCTGTTAAGGGCATGCATTACTTTTTTTTTCCAGACCATGGTGTTCTGAAAAATGAAGCACTTGAATAAAGTTTCTTGGGCAAAAGCCTATCTTTAAGATAGGAATATACATTATTATAGACTCTCAAGGACATCAAAAAACCTCAGGCCAAAAAGACCAAGCGTTCTCTCCTAGTATTAAAGAAAGCTCACACTTTCTCCTCGCATTCAGAAATTAGCGTGGGTGTCTTTGTGCTGATGCGGCGGATTTGAGGACACGGATATGCATGAGAAAATGAGAGCCGCAAAACCACAGACAGACTTTATTTCCTTCAGTTGTTTAGCATTCAAGATTCAAGAGTTTGTCACATGCACAGTAAACCAGCACACTTTTTTTTTTACAATGAAACGCTTACTCTGCATTCTTTCCAAAAAACATCAGTACTCTACAGAATGTGTGTATGTATCATCTTACACTCTACCTTGCAGTGTGATTATTATAAGTGTGATATGTACTACTAATACGTATTAATGTGATGATAAAGACAGTGGCAGTGAACAAGTCCAATAAAATAGACATTGGGCAACGGCTTTTATAAATCTAGTGCACATAGAGTCCACGATGTTCTGTCCTACAGTGCATTGCGACGTTCCGGCTTATACGCGGAAATGTTTAGACTTGTTTGGAGACATGTAGCCTGTAGTCACCAGAGTCTTACTCACATTGCTGTTATTTGATGATGGTTGGGCAGATTTTGATCTTCAGAAATTCTCAGGAGCCCACAGTGACGGTTTTCACAGACAGAGACAGGGGATGCTATAGGAGCAAAGCCGTGGCTCTGCAACAGCCCCCCCCACGTCTTGGCCAGTCCGATCAGGCAGTAAAAAGTTGTAGCACTAACAAGAGTCGCGTATATGGCTGTGTCAAAATGCTCTCAGCCACTTCATCCGTTCATTCAGCGCATACACTCATAAGGGAACGGTTATGAATAATGTTTTTTCTGGGTTATTAAAACTTGGCTTCAAGGCTCTTGCACTTGACTCAGGCAGTTCCTTAATGCAAAAGGCCAGACAAACTGAGGCAGGCTCCTGAATGGCAGGGGTTGGTCTGGGTGCGGTGAAACAGATCAATGTGGACTATACACACTGACATTGTAGCACTGCCCGATCAATATCAAATACAATTCTGCACCAATGAGATTGACCTGTCCTCACTGACAGTCACTGGCATTTTTTTTTTTTTTTTTTTTTTTTTTTTTTGGAATACCCGACAGAGCCCATTTGGTAATCAGTCTGCCAGACTCATTGCCTGGAGAGCTCATTAGAACATTGGCATTTTATCTTCCTTTGGAAAAATTATTTGTGGTGTATTTATTTTAGTTCCACACATAGTGAATTATTTTAGGGAGATTACGTCTGAAGGATTTTGTTATAAAAAAAAAAAATAGCCTTGTTCCATCCGTGAATTCACTCACACACCAGATTCATCAAGGCTGAACGACTTTCCATGTGCCTCAGTTCTCGGAGGACTGCTTCTTTGTTTTGGCTGTTGGACTTTCTATAGTTGAAAACTTTTGTTTTTTTAAGGCAAGTGTCCAGAACTTGTCTTAAATCCCTAAAGCAATATAATGTTGCTTTTGCAGGATTTCTTCTCCTTGTAAATCATAAGTGAGCCAGAACTCGGAGATTTGATATAAATAATCTCCTCTGTGCAGTTATGCAGATTTTGTGATGGATGTTTTTGTGTGGTGTTTTGTGTGGCGCTGCTCCAAGGTCCCCCAGGTCAAGCCTGGGCTCGAGTTACTGTGCGTGGGAAGTTCTCTGATTGGGTCCTATCCGTTAGTTAGATTGGTTATGCTAATGTGTGAATGTGTTTGCATGGTGTTCTGCAATGGACCAGTAGCCAAGATGTATCCCCACCTCCTTCCATGTGTTCCTGGAAGACTCAGGGTCCACCATGACCCTAACCAGGATGAAGAGCTTACTGATGATGAGTGAATGAATGAATGAATGAACTTGCTTCTTCAAGTGTTAATCACTTATTGCTTTTTAATGGTTTTGTGATGCTAACTGAAATGAAAGCAACCATGTTTCATTGAGCTCATATCAATCACATCTCTGCTAGAGGTCGTTATCTTCCTGCGGTTTGTAAATGAGGCGTCTGTTATCATTCCTGGCAAATATTTGTTTGTTTGATCTTCATAGACCCAGGCAATACAACATTCTGATATTTTTTCACAGATACAATCATGCCTTATTAAAAGGCGTTATCTTTAGTTCCGTATTTTTGACCAGGAACAATTTTCTTAGTTTGTTTCCTAATGATTTATAATGACAGCAAAATCATATTATTCAGTCTGTTCCTTATATAGACTGGCTAAAAACACGAGAGTTAATGAAATCTAGCGCAGCGCAGTGCGGGGAGGATGAAATTGTAATTCCTTCCCTCAGACTTCTCTTATCTCGACATATTTCACTACTTTTTATATTTTTGGTGACTTGTAGAAAACCTTTGCTGCTTGTCATGTTTGGAAAGGGCAGTGTATCTGTATAAACTTTTACTGTCTGTCAATCTCTTCCAGGGTTTATAGGTCTGGTCAAATCCCTGACAGCAAACGTTGAATACCATAGACCCGTTTTGTGGCCTTCACATGAAGCCCACAGAACAATCGATGTCCAATCAATCTCAATCTCACATCAGAGAAGTCTTTGCACTGTTACCCTCGAGAGAGGTTTTAAATGCGATTCAACGAATGAAATAACAGCTCGGAATTGACCTGACCCCTACCCTGGCCTGCACTGTTTTTATTTGTCTCGAGTGTTTACCTTTTGGCGTGTGTAATGAAGATTGTAACCTTTCACAATGCTTTGTGTTTGAGGCAGAATGTAAAAGTAAAATGGAAAGTAAGCGTTACTTCAGGTATAGACTTTGCTTCCGCATTGTGGGACGCGAGGGTCGCGGATGTATCAGCCAATTTATCAGTGATGGCCCAACTTTGTCTGACGGATTATCATGGAGAGTTGAAATGCTAAAGGCAATGGGCCTGATGAGTAATAGCAGGTGATGTAGAGAGATGGATAAATTGCAGATGGTGCTTTTTGGCTGTCAACAAAGGCAGGCTGTTGCTCAAAGAGTGTCTATTAGCACAAATGAGTGCATGCCACACTGCTCTCCCAGGGCTCTTCCTCTTTCCTCTCTGTCTCTCTTTCTATTTCTCTCTCTCTTTCTATTTTTCTCTCAGTCTTCCTTGCTCTCCCTCTCTTTTTCTGTCTCTCCGCCTTTCTCTCTGTCTGTCCCCCCTCTCCCTCTCAGTCTCTCTCTACCCCACCTTTTGAATCCTGCTTTCTCTCCCTTTTATGAAAGAGCCTATTGATAATTGCAGAGCTGATTTCAGATGGCTTGCTATTGATCTTTTAACACAACAGGGAGGAAGTTTCTGCCCTCATCAGGTTCTAGATTAGATCAAATACCATGAGTGTTTGAGTACTGAACAGCTCATTGGTGGCAGTATTAATGTTTTCCAGGCATACCCCTATCCAGTTCCTGGCTTTGTCTTGTTTTTTTTTTTTTCTCTCTCTTTCCCTCTCTGTCTGGATCACCAGGGGTGAAACTGGCAAACTATTCATTACTGCAGTGTGATTGTAGCTCAGCCTGTATTTTTGGCCAACCGGTGATTGATAAACCCTTCTCAGGGCCTCTGGTTCCCTACTCACTCACATGTATTTCAGACAGAGGCATCTCTCAGTCTGAGCTGCAGCGAGCTGATCGTACTGTTAGGAGAAGCTGTGAAGCATGTTGTGTGCACGTGGCTTTGATCATTCCATTATGAACATGTTCTCTCAGTGGGATTGACCAGAGCAGTGCTTCAGTGGTGTTTAATCGAAAAGATAATGAATGATTAATTACTGCAGAACAGCTTTGAGACAGAGCTCATTCAAGTTGAAGATATTGAGACTGCTTTGTGTGAGGGAGAAATGTTTCAGTACAGATTAGTGGTTATGTTTGATATCTTGTGGATGGATAATATACTTATTCCATGACTGTGGTGTATTTAGGCATTGTAACTTAAAAAATGTTACTTTTTTTTGAGTTACAAGCAAAATGGCCAAGGGTTTGTGGACAGTCGACAATCACAGTCATGTGTTGGTCTTTCCCAAACTGTTGCCACAATATTGGAAGCACATGATTGTGTAGAACGTCTTTATATGCTGTAGCATTACAGTTTCCCTTCACTGGAAGTGGCCCAAACCAGGCATGTAAAGTCAGAGACAGTAGCTCATCTGTTGTTGTACAGTTTGTGTTAGTCATCCTCTAATCCTTCATCAGTGCTCACAGGATGCTGGTGACTGGGCATTTTTGGTTGGTGGACTATTTTCAGTCCAGCAGTGACACTGATTGACACTGAGAGTACTGCTGTGTCTGATCCACTCACACAGTACAACACACACTAACACACCACCACCATGTCAGTGTCACTGCAGTGCTGAGAAAGATCCACCACCCGTACCTATATGGTAAGTAGAACTAAGAAAATGGATAATAAGTGTGGAGAAAAGGAGGTGGCCATAATGTTATACTTGATCTGTGTATGTTTCCCCACCTCAGCCAGTGAGTATAATATTTTCCATTGTTTTTTTTTGTACTGACGGGTTGCATTTTGCAGTTAAATAATGAACAGGGTTGTGAATTTAAGCGCAGGATTATCAAAAACAAAATGCAAAATGTATTTGATTAGAATCTGTGCTTATTGTATGAGGGCACTAAGGGCATTGTCATGATTTACTTAGAATGTTTTTAATAATCTATAATCTGTTTTTCAATCTTTCATTTCGATAAAAGAGTTGGTCCTTAAAAGTAACCTCATCAGTCAGTTTCTTGTTCTCCTTCTCCTCCTGGTCCTCCTCCTTCTGTTCCTTCTGCCATGATATTCAGAAAATTCCAGTGATTCCAATTCCACTTCCTGTTGAATGTGTCCTTTGTGAAATAATCCAGATATTTCATAGTGATAAATATGGCGTGGTTTGATGGAATATATTGGGACTCAACTAAAATGTACATAAGTTTCATAAGCTACAATGGATGACTCATGGAAAACCGTTTGTCAAGCATGAGATGATAAATAGATTCACACATTCATTTAATAAAGAATGATTTTTGCAGTAACTATGATTAGAATGACTCTACCCTGATTTTACATCCATATTTGTAAAATAACACGAATGTCACCCAGTCAAGGAATCATCCAGATAACCTTCTGTCCTCCTATTTAATTGCTTGGCGAATTGCTTTAATGCAGCTGAAGGAGTGCTTTTCCTCACACTCTTCAAGAGTCGTACTGCATGTTAAGCGTAGCAAGTTTTGTAGATCGGAGCGTGATTGCTATCAGCTTAAAATGTGTTTGTATGATTGATACTGCTGAATGCTAATGCCTCAGCTATTGATACCTTCAGGCAGGCCTGATAAATTGCAGTGGCTTTCTGTGAGCTGGCACTGATTTCTACATACAATGCGCCACACTTCACAGCAAGGACTAGGCCATTTAACATATTAGTCTCCAAGCAAATTGCTGTTACAGTCAGCTGCTGTGTGCACACCATTGAGCTGTAATATATTATTGTACTATTTCTTCATGGAAATGCTGAAAAAAGCACATTCCCTGCCCCGCTAAATGCTTCCCAACAGCTAGTATTTAATATCTTATTAAGCAGCCAGTAAAAGCTTTTGTTAGTGATGTCCCTTTTGTCTGCAGAACTCCATGTAGCCTGAATGGACAGGGTTTTTTGTGCACAGTGATGAAGTGATCTGTGGGCTTCATTCGTTTTCTCTGCTGCTTGTGTGCGTTTGTACGGTCAGTTGTGTGTGTTGCGTGTGCTTTTGTATGTGTGTTTGGTTACAACATGGAGGGAAGCAGAGGAATGACTGCGGCACAGATGGCTTTGCACGTTAATGTGTGAAACAATTAGTGCTTACTGCGGCACACCCCTCTTCATCGCAAATCCAATAGCAATCAGCCTCGTCCTTGGCACCCAAATCGGCCTGTGTTAAGATATCGATCGGCTGTGCGCAACAATGATGCTGTACTTTGATGTTCTACACTTTCGATTAAGCACAGATGATGGAAACATCACCTGCACGTCAATTGTAACAAAACGGAGAACGACTCAGCACTTCCAATAAACTCTGAGACTTCTAACTTATTACAGGTTCCTATTAGTTTTCTCATTTGTTTTTAAGTACTGTGTCTACATTTTCTGTCTCTCTTGTGTTTATGATTTTGAGATTTGCAATTAAGGAATGGGAAAATTGACAGGTAACCTGAATTATTTTACTATAAAGGCATTTTCTTACACCTTAAGGTCTGGACCAATGGTCATGCTTATGTTCCATTATATCCTTATGCCTTTAATCCAGTTAGGTTTGGTTTCATTTGTGAGCTCACTTTGCACAATGTATCTACGCCCTGTCATCACCTATATGGGCTGTGTCTCACTGTAGACATCACTTCCCAAGACCACCTCTTTTGATCTGACCAAATTTTGGGTCTTTGGATTGGACTTTGGTCCAAGGCAACTTTCACACCTGCTACTTTGGTTTAGACCAAACTGAAACATCCAAAGAAGGCAGGTGTGAAAGCACCGGAAGTCATGGTTCATTCGGAGAGAGGGAGAGACTTTTACTAAAAGCAGTGTATTTGGGGAAAACGTGTAGCTGAAGGACATCACCTTGGACCTCCTTCGCTCTTCACTCAGATATAGCCTGACTACTAATGTCACCTTGGCTAGAAAGAGTTGTAAGAAATATTAAAGGAATACTCTACAGCCTTTTTGCAGTGTATGTGCAAATAGCATAGGAACTTGAAACCCACTAAGGGCACTTGTGGAACTCTGACAAGAAATATTTAAAAGTTGCAAGCTACATACAAGGAGAGTTGAAGATTATTACCATTATTTAAGCATTATATAAGACAGGAGTGTGGGAAGATGTTTTTGCAGACTATATGGAAAAGGTCTTAAGCACCCAGCATTATTGTGATGCATTACTGTGTGTTCCAAAGAAGGTTACAGCGAAACTCTGTATGGTCTAGAGCTGTCAGGCAAATAATTCTTCTAATTGCGTGTTAATTGTGTTAATTAACGTACATTTGATTTGCGTTGTGCATGCAGGTAAGCATCGTAGGGCCATTGAAAACGTTGTTGCTGTTTATCACTGGTCTATTTTAAGAGAAATGGACTGTTGAATGTTGCCTCATTATTCCCTTGACTTTACTTCATAAGTATTAAATAAATATTAAAGTTGATGTCTCTTAATTTTTTTTTTAATTTAAAGGGAACTGCACAGTGTGTAGGGAGCTAGTGGACATGGGTATATCACTTCACCGGAAGTTCTTTTGTGCTGCTGCTACATGATTGGCTGATTCAATTTTACCTCAGAGACCCGCCCCCGTAATGGAAGGGAATGAGTTTTCGTGGATCCGTCGCCGTGTGCTGTAATCAAGGCGCGACCCCGATGCTGATGCAAATGGAGCTTTAGGGAGTTTCCTATGAAGAGTCCTTGGGATTCTCCACCCTATGCAGTGTGTAGGGAGCAAGGATGCAGCTTAGAGACCCTTACGATCGAATTGCAGCCACTGATGGTGCTGCTGGTTTGCATAATTTAACAAATTCAAATGATCAATTTTTTAACATGTTAACCCATTTGTTAAAGCATTCATTTGAGAGCACTTGTATGGACTATATATGTGAAGAGACTACAATTCTAATAAAAATAATATTAGGGATTTTTCATGCAGAGACAATAAAGCAGGTACTAGCTCAAGGTACTAGCCCATTTCTTTAGAAAAGCACATGACCATGTACCTGTGTGAATTCCTGCTGTTTTAAACACAACGCCGAATTACAATTGGATTTTCTTTTTCATTATTGGTTGTTGAACTGTGCACTGCTCAATGCATTGTTTATTTTTTTTATAATTTATTTCATTTCATTATTACTGATTGAATCTTCCAAAAAAAAGTTCCTCTGTACAGAATTTCTACTTAAAAAGAAGTGCACAGTGCTCTAGTTCTTTTCAAATTTCCACCAGAGGAACTTTTACACAATCTAACCACTGTAGCTGGGTCAGTAATGTAGTTTCAGCTCTGAAATTATACACATTTAGAGTTTAAAAAAATACCCCTCACTAAAGATTTTATGAAATAAATTTGCTAAAATAACTGTTTATTGACTTGCCCAGCAACGGCCTCAGACTGTCTTATTGAGTTTTGAGTAAACAAATCTCACTCTTTTCTGTAGAGTGAAATGAGATTTCAGTGATTTTGAGATTTGGCCACTGGAGATGGTTTATAGTGTTAGTCTGTCACAGTCACATGGCTTATGCATTCTTTCAAGATGTGTAATATATTCCTGTGGCACTTCTTAATAAAAAATGCCTTAAAAATATAGCTTGCCAAGCGACCAGCATTATTTCATTTCATATTAAATTCCATGCTGGTGTGACAGTAGTGAGGGAGTGACATGGAGAAAGTAAACAGGACACATCAATTAAAGCTCAGCACTGAAAGACAGATGGCCATGGCATCAGTATGATTATGATTACTTGTCATGAGGGTTATGGGATGAGAAATATCCTGCCTCTGCAGACATTTGATCCAACGGTGCTTCTAAATATTATTATTATTATTATTATTATTATTATTATTATCTAAACCTTCTTATTCTAACAAATAAATGACTCAGCCATATACTACTGTCTGGCCTTTGACTAAGACTAATTCTGTCTCCTACTTCTGTCTTCCTCTCCCCTGCCTCACTGCCTCTTCTCTTTTCAATCTCTGCTTTTGACATCCATCCAGCTCATTGCACTGTCTGCTTTTTGCCTCTAACCATGAGGTGCTGCTTTGATGTGTGTGTGTGTGTGTGTGGAAACCTGGGAAAATTCCTCACACTGTGAAATTTGCACTTTTCTGCTATATAAACCTGAACTGAAATATGTTTCTGTTATGCATGGATCTACACTTGGAGCATGGAGCTACACATGATACACATACTCTAACATTTTTAAAGTCTGGTTACATGCAAAAGGGAAACGGGGGAAATTTGCATGTAAAGATTTCATTCTGATTGAGGCTCAGGAGCACTGCGGACATTTTGACAGCTGGTAACTGATTACAAACTAAATGGCTTGGCTTATCTCCATTTCACTATGGAACATAGCTATCCAGCAGCCTGATCAATGCCTGGCAACGTGTAAGTGATGAGATCATACACAGCTCAAAAGGTTTTGCTCATCAGGAGGCAGACTGCAGTAAAATAACTAAACAAGACTAACAAACATGTGATTTCTTAAATTTCAGGTGTCAATGGGTTGGCTGTTCTTTTTATGCCTCCACCGTTATGCTTGTCAGCCAAGATTCTTATTAGTGCACTCAACAATGAGTGGTTGAAAATGTGTAGTATTTATGTGGAATGATCACATTTTACATTTTAGGCTTGATTCCCAACCGTAAAGTCAAATGTCTGAAATAATTCTGATCTTTAGGTCTGTTTTAGAGAATAATGCAAGATAACTAAAAGCAATTTCAGACATTCTGTCTTCTAAGGCTACGTAATTAATCATAGTCCTTCTTTTCCCTACATATCTCTCCATCACTCTACTTCACTCTACCTCACACTTCCAGCAATTGATGAGAGAAAGGCAACAAATGGCAAGCCGTCCCTTTGCTTCCGTTGCCATGGCACTGGAGGCGGAATGTGATCAGGTGGAGCTGCTACAAGGAGCAATAGAGGTAAGTGTGTGTGTGTGTGTGTGTTGTCCTATGTCTAAACCTTATGCCTCTGTTCTCAAATGATCCACATTAGTACATTCTCTTTTACTGATAATACTCTCTTGCTGCCATTCAGGTTGTACAAACCCCTACAAACCCCATTTTTAGAAAAGTTGGGACACTGAAATCTGTAATTTGTTAATTCACTTCCAACCCAAAAGGGCAAAAAAGATTTTCAGTGTTTTCAATGAGAAACTTAATTCAAAATTGATTGCTGCAACACAATCAAAAAAAAATTTGGGACAGAGGCAAAATAATACAGTACTGAAAATGTTAAACAAGTAACACTAACACTAGAAGGTTCCATAATTAGCAGTGTAACTGGAAACAGGTGAGGTCATCAAGATAAAAGGAGGTATAAAACAAGCACCCACCAAAGGCTTAGTCTTTGCACACAAGGATGGGTTGTGGTTCACCATTGTCAGTCAATTCAAATACAGTGTTTCTTAGTGCAAGATTGCAAAGAATTTAGGTCTGTTACTATCAACAGTTCATAATATCATGAAAAGATTCAGGGAGTCAGGGGAAATCTTTGTGTGTGAAGACTACGGCTGAATGTGGGTGATCATTGAGTCCTCGGGTGGTATTGCAACCATGATGGATGTAACCACATGGGCTCAGGAGTGCTTTGGAAAATTATTGTCACTTAACACTTAAGTCCACTTCTGCATCAAGAAATGCAACCTGAAACTGTGTTATGCAAAGAGGAAGCCATATATTAATTTTGAGCAGAAACATCGGTGAGTTCTTTGGGACTGAATTCATCTGAGTGGATCAAAGGTCAGTGGAAACGTGTCCTGTGCTCAGACGAGTCCACGTTTCAGCATGCTGCCAAAAGTATTCGCTCCTCTGCCTTCACACTCATATGAACTTGAGTCACATTCCATTCTTAATCCATAGGGTTTAATATGATGTCGGCCCTTTGCATATAACAACTTTAACTCTTCAGGGAAGGCTTTCCACAAGGTTTAGGAGTGTGTTTATGGGAATGTTTGATCATCTTCCAGAAGTGTGTTTGTGAGATCAGACACTGATGTTGGTGGAGAAGGCCTGGCTCACAGTCTCCACTCTAATTCATCCCAAAGGTGTTTTATTGGGTTGAGGTCAGGACTCTGTGCAGGCCAGTCAAGTTCTTCC
>JAOVYV010000053.1:12920074-12933520 GCA_025674545.1 Hassar affinis
CGCTCAGAGTTGCCGGCTGGGCACCGGCTCCCCCGTGACCCCGTAACTGGGAATAAGCGGTACAGAAAATGACTGACCGACTGACTGACTTTTTCTGATGGGCAATCCCTGGTGGTGTATAAAGACAGGATGATGTTATCCACTTTTGGTGAACCCACCTAGGAATTGTGCTTGTCACATATTCACCAACTTGCACAAATTCCTCTGTTTCAGACAGGTGGTTTTTCTTTAAATACTAAAGCTGTTACTATAGCACAAGGCAGGACGTGTGTGTTCTTGAGCATGTAATTGGACAAGCACAAGACTAGTACAGGATGAATCACCAATAGTATTAAAATGAGAACCGAATGTATTTTTGTATTTTTTTTTTTACTCTAGACATACTGCTGTATTCATTTCCATAATACTACAGGGCAGGTACGAAAAATCTCTCAATCCAGGGGCAAGTTCAAATCACTGTATAGCTGTGTTACGTGTAATAGAGTAGAGTAGAATACATGTTTAATGTTTTTGATCTGCAAACTTTTTTACTGTCTAGGAAAGGAAAATAGGTCTCTTTGTTCAAGCTGAGTGTGTGCATGAGTGCGTCTGTGAGAGCGTGTGCGCGGAAGTGCACGAGTTACAGTCTCATTCACAACATGATGCATTAGTCCGCTTGCAGTGTCTTTAAACTTTCTGTTCATTAGTTGCATCATTGCAGTGCTTCGTAAATGAGCTTCAATTGGATTACTCCTAATCAGTACAGAGCAAGACGAATGTGAACGCGAGCAATATCACGTAGAATTTGAACCCATCATTAATATAAGCAAATGCATAAAAATGGATTTGCCTGATTATTTGAACTTGTTGGATTCAATTGATGGCCTCATTAACTAGTTTCTGTGTGGAAGGCAATAACTTTTCCAAGCCATATCAATGTAATGAGATTCATTTAGTCATACAGTGTGATAGAATTATTCATTTGTTCATATATTATCCTACCACTGGGTGCTGGAGGTGGGGGGCAATGGAACCTAACCCAGTGCTAATTGGGCAGAAGACAGGGAAACACGCTGGTCGGGTTGTCAGTCCTGTGATAGAATTAGGTATATCTATTTATTACTTATCATTTTATCATTGGCTTCAAATTTCATTTGTAGCTGCTATAAGCATCAATGTCACTTTAAATGTATAAAGCATTTGTGTGGTTAAGAATAAGTACCGATCAGCTGATAGGCTCTTATCTTTTATTATTCAGAAGCCCTTGCCTATCACATTCTAATGTGAAAAAGTCTCCTGTTATTAGGCAGGATTACCAGGGAAAGAGGGTTCAGGGGGTCGAAGCAGGAACTGTACTAAAGAAATAAAGAAAAAACCATGAGACCTTCCTTGGCTCCATTAAGGTGCACTTTTATATAGAATCATATTTGACATGGCCAGTAAAACTTGCAGTCTGCTGATAGTGTTGGAACACTTGGATAGTGTTCCACCGATAGTGTTGGACCTGGGATTGGTTTTGAGCGTGTATGCCTATGATGGCTGACACAGTTCAGACAGTGGGTAGCTTTGCTGCCTCAGCTCCAGCATTCTGGTTTTGAGCTCAGGTTTCTGTCTCTCTGCGGTTGTGTGTGTGAGAGAGAGTGATGCGATGCAGTGCGAAGGACTCGAGTCTTAAGCAGGATGTATTCTTCTTTCCTTCTGTCAAGTGTTATGGAAGCATCAGGACACTGACCAGGGTAAAGCGTCTGTTGCAGATTTAAATATATAAATGAATGTCATTAAAGATCTGGCTCTTATCATCTTAAAGCATCTGGCTGCTGGGTCTCTAGGGCTACTTTATCTAAACTTTTCAATATTGTGGTTTTTTTATGGGTTTATGCTATAATTGACCTGCTCTTAAGTAGTCCTGACTAGCTTTCACATTGTGAAGAAGACGGCTTAAGATTTTAGCATTACCGTCTCTGCACTGTGATCTGAATTCTGTCTATGAACCTTTGCATTCTCGAATATTACCGTGCAGAATAAAGCTCTGGCATGTGCTCTGGGCTTTTATGATCTCATCTGAATATTTTTTCAGTATAATATTTGAAGTGGTTCATTTTCCTTTTTTTGTATTCGCTTTAAAATGTATTTCAGGTCGCCTCTCTCTTCTTAACATGAGTGCATTTATGTTTTAAAAGATGTGACTGGGGAGGGTGAGATCCAAATGGATATTTCAATTATGCATTCCAACTGGGCTGAGACAATGGCAGCAGCGAGTATAAGACATACAAGTGTAGGCTTGAAAATGGTGATTTGTGCTAATTAGCTGTGATACAGGGAAATAATAAATATGTGTCGCAATGATGAAAGGGAAGAGAATCAAAACTTTTTTGGACTGAATTACAGGTGCATGAGACGGCTGCCAAAGCGATCACCTGAGCTTGCTTGCTAGTTTTTTTTTTTATTTTATTTTACGTTTTTTCTACAAGGGCTAGCGGCCGGACAGAGGCTGAATCCCTGCAGCATGTAAGGCAATGGCAAGAGTTTTATCATCATTGCAAAACCCTGTGGTGGCCATTATCAACAGTAAACACACAGTCATGCTTCATGGTGGAAACGAAGTAGTGTCCTTTCAAGGCTTTGCGCAGGAATGTCAGGAAGGGGACGGATGGGTGCACAGGCAGGCTGCATGAGGGACGGTTTTGTCAGGGAAATCACGTCTCTTAGTGAGTGCTACACAGTGCAACATACAGCGAAAGGGAATTCACAGAGGAAAATGGAAAAGACAGAAATTCTGTACACGCAGCAGTAGCAGGGTTGAAAGGAAAGCCAGACGCCCGCTGCCACCCCCATCACTCCGAAACAATGGCTTTGAACTTTTAAGTGCAGCACAAGTGGCCTCTTTTCCCCTCAAAGAGACAGATATTGCTCTGATAACAGCCTCTGTCTGTAGAGCCTGATAGACGTCACTGTCAGCACAGGCTTAATTTGACCTTTCACAAGCCCCTCCATGGATGGGCCATCTAACGCAATAAGTACCCTTACAAAGCATGTGTGTTAGTGTGAGAGAGAGAGAGAAAGAGAAAGTTCCTGATAGAATATAGCTTTGCCATATTGGTGTTTGTAAACCCTTTTAACCCATGATGCCTGACTTGCAGTATAGGTACCTATAGAAAAATAATCTTATATAGAAATATTAGATATATGCATATTGTTACGAATACCAAGCAGTGTGATTACTTTGTGTCACCTAACTGACATGAAGGAAATGGAAGAGTGTTCCAAATTATACTGTCATAATTTTAATGCATAACCAATCATCATAGTATTTACACTTATCGTCTGTCCAGCCCAGTAGAAAAATAACCTTTATTACGTAGTGAAAGCATTTTAGCCATTAATATTCACTGCCAGGATTAATATATTTTAGCTTTGATTCAGCTCTTAAAATGCACAATTTATACCCTTTTTCCATGTTTCCATGTAAAGTGTAAACCTAGGGTTGATTCTGTAAGTAAGTTACGGTGAATATTGTCGATGCACTATTCCATTCCGGTCCATCATGATGTCAGTGTTACTTCCATGCTGAGCCATGTCATTAATGTTCTCATTATTCGTGTTCAGGGTTCAGTTCAGAGCTCTGGCTTGAGAGAGTGCTAATTATCATGACAGATTTGTACTAAGGATGTGATTTGGGGGTTATTATATTAATGATAGGCAGGGTTTAAAGATTTCTTCTTATGAAAGATCTGAGTCATCGAACTGTGTCCTATAATGAAAGCTCTTGCTTTGAAACCAGTGGTTGGGTTTCAGGGTCGTGTCTTTTTATCACTGGCTCAAGATGAAACTTGACACTGCACAATGTTTAAACGGACCTCTCATTTTCAACTGGGTTATATGATGGTATAATATATTATATAGATATTAACAGAAATTTGAGAGTATGTAACACTTTGCAGTGCAAGTTATTTAATAACTCTCTTGCAGGCGGCTTATTAATAGTATATATCGATGCACGTCATGGAAATGTCT
The DNA here is from genome assembly GCA_025674545.1 of Hassar affinis. Lineage (NCBI taxonomy): Eukaryota > Metazoa > Chordata > Actinopteri > Siluriformes > Doradidae > Hassar > Hassar affinis. The sequence continues at coordinate 12,924,068 of JAOVYV010000053.1, forward strand.
TACGTTATAAGATATTTTTATCCATTGCCAGCCTTTAAGCCATTTCACACATTTCTCATGCTTCCTCTTCACTGATGTCATGTTCATGTGATGGCCATTTTTAGAGCTATTAGGATCAGTGACCACATCTCTGAGCTCAGCAAGTGTGTGGCTAGTGTCAAATGTTAGTGACTGCCATGTGTAGCGTTTTAAACAGCGTTTGAGTGACTGTGTGTGAATTTTGCTTTGTTTGACAGTCTGTAAGAAGATGAAGTCCTGTTGACTTGTAAATTTCAGCCGCCACAATCTTATGAAACTCCATACTTGGCTAATGCTGAGGAGTGTGGCTTGTGTGAACTGTTGCAGTATGTGTAGATCATGTGTCTAATGAATTTCTTCCTACTTTACTCTTTAAAGGCTCCTCCCAAGCCAATAGCCTTGGAGCCATGTTCAGGAGGCAAAGCTGCAGTTCTGACAGTGCTCATGTGTCTCCCAAGAGGACCGTCAGGGTTTCCACCTCCTGGACAGTCAGGTATGCATTTAATTAAAAACACTATAAAAACACCACATTAATAGAGCTCTGAGCACCTCATTATAATGCATGCTATCACAAGACGCCTTCATATGTGCTTACTTAATCCGTATTAAAGCACATGTAACATATAATCAAACCCAGACACACACACACAAATGCTGTGAATGCTTCATATACCCACTGAAAATAGGATAGCGGTGTGCCGTGTTTGCCCAGCTGTGCTCTCAACACGTTTGACAACACACATTTCCCATACTGTGAAACTCGGACATATCCTGTGCAGTTTTTGAAAGGACTTCTGATGCTAAGGGTTCAATAGACAGTAGACTAACTTCAGAAAGTGTGCCAGTCATCAATTCCCACCAAAGGACTGTTCCGATGTCTAGGATCCTTCGAAATCTACCAAAATTAGTTCTTCATTCAGAGAGTTTTCAAGGATGCCAGAAGTGTCCTTTGCATTCTTAATCACATTCACAATCCTGCATGTGCATACAAAAGAGTTTTTTAATGACACACCTGCACACTCGCTAGACTGTTTCATTATGCGTTTCCTGAATGCTAGGAAGGAGTCTTGCCTCGCCTCTGAAGGGCTCAACTCGGAAGGATCCTTCCTAGTAAGGAAGCTTCCTTGATAAACAGCATCCATCTGACTCTGTTGGAAAGCTAAAGTCTGGTCACTGTGTGAACTTGCAGCAGGACCAAAACAAAAAGTGTCCCTGAAAATGCAAACAAAGATAACTACAGAATCAGGCTTTTTCACTGAACATCCCAGGGGAATTAGATTAAAAAAAGAACACTCAGCTTAGCTAGTCTTTATGGAAGAGTGGTGAAGAGAAACCACTATTGAAAAAGCCGTATAAAATATGTTTTGGAATTTGCCAAAATGCCAGTGGGAGATTTAGTAAAATAAAAATGATAATAAAAAATATTTTCTGCTCAGATCAGACTAAAGCGCAATTTTCTAGCCATGGTACAAAGCACTACATTTGGTGGAAACTGGAAACACATAAAGGTGCAGGGTGTTGATGATGTGAAACAGTGAACGGAAATGTTTTGCCCACATTAATCATGGCACCACCCTCTTATTGCTAGACGTGTCTCGCTAGCTTTTAGTGTGTGGTCGCGAAACCTGCTTTGAGTAACACATTCAGCTCCGTCCTCGCAATGTACACCCTTGTGATCCTGACGGAGACTTGAAGGTGCTAAAAGCATGGCGAACACTTTGCTGCTTGGCAGTGCTAACACGCAGACCTTTTTTATTGACAACAGATTGGCCACAGTTCGTCACAAATACTGTCTAAAAACAGCAAGTGCCCACTTCATGTACTGTATCATGGTTCCTGTGAAAGATAGAGGAACCTGCTGTAATATTGACTCATTTTGCCACCAGTTTGCAGATTTGTTTTTCTTGCAAGTTGAACTGCTTAACCCTGCCCATTGGGGTTCTTATGGCTTCTTTATTTGTATTTACTTGCAATAATGAGCCTTTCAGCTTAGTAGTTCTCTAAAACAGGACCAGTGTTGTCAGAATTTCAGCAAGTGTAGACATCTTACAGTAGACACGGTTTAATGGCTTATGCATCCTGTGTGCATATCGCTACCTAAGATGAGTCAGATAGTGGAAAGCTGAGCTCAGAGAGGAAGTCAGCCCAGTGGATCCATGGTGGTGTTTGAGTGTCTGTCCGCCGTGTCCTCTTGTACCGTAGTGAGTCACCTGCTGTTTGCTCTCCATGTCTCCGGTCTTGGGTAGAGCATCTCTCCTAGGCTTTGTGGCTGATTCTTGTATGTAAACTGAGACGTTCTTGGGAACCGCTTGTCTCTGTTTTTGACGTTGAGGGTTGTTTTGCTCGCAAGCGTATAACCTATGTACAGTGAAGTCAGGGATAAATGGGGGGTTTTGGTTCCCTTCTGAGAAACTTACTGATCTGCAAAACCTTGTTTACCATTTCACATCATGCTTTCTTTTGTTTAAAGACAGGGATAGTTTGATTCCCTGGCTAGAATCCTTTCTGTGTGGAGTTCGCATGTTTACCCTGTGTCTGTGCGGGTTTCCTCTGTGAGCTCCGGTTTCCTCCGACAGTCCAAAGGCATGCAGTCAGGAAAATTGGAGATACTAAATTGTCCCTAGGTGTGTGTGAGTACGAGTTTATGAGAGAGAGAGAGAGAGAGAGAGAATGTCTGTCTGTGTGTCTGCCCTGCAATGGACTGGTGACCTGTGTAGGGTGTTTCCCCGCTTTCCTCCCAGTGAGTGTTGGGATAGGCTCTAGGAGCATTTGCCAACTCATTTTTCGAGATTAATTAATGATACTTTTCTGAAAATTTGAAGGGTTTGATATGCTGTACAGCTTTACTGAACTTTACAGCAAGATTATCTCCCCCCCTCCCTCCCCCCCTCCTACGTTACACCTTTTCCTTTTTAGGTGTTGGAAGGTCTCAGCTAGTCATACAACTGTTCTGGATTGTATCAGGTTAATATGCGCTTATTTAATCCAATTTTGAATGCCTGCTTTAATAAACTTAGAAGCTGCAAGTGATGGTGCTGGCAGAATGATGGCGTACGCCAGAGAAAAGCCCGTCTGTCACTTCCTCTTACAGCTGGCCTGTCAATCAACACGCAGCTTTATGAAATGTCGGCTCACCTTCCTCATCACAAACGTACTGATCTGGAAAAACCTCCTGTTTCCGTGCATCTCTTCCAAAAGTCCTGGTTGACAAGCATACCAGCTCAAAATGGATAATAGTGACAGCTACTCCTGCCATTGTGCAACAGCAGAAGAATGAGTTTTTCTGTACTGAAGGGAGACTGTTTCATGTTGTCTTGTGGTTTGTCATTAGAGGCAAGCAGAGCAAAAGAGGCAAAGGGAAAACTATTCTCTAAAATGGCTGGTATTGCTCAGCAAATATCTTGTTTTCGTTCACAGCTGAAAGAGACCCATTTGAGTACACAATCTGTGCTTTTTTTTTCTGAAGCTGTAGATCTGCATGCGTGTAAAGTGCAGCAGGGTGAAACATGTCATCACCTACTCACAGCAAGTCAGCGTGTGATTTTGGAGCACAGTGCAGTCATGTTAGCTGTCATCACGATGCAGCTGCACATCTCCCACTACCTTGCATGAATACAGCACTGTTTTAATCAGTTGTGTGAACTGCTTGTGGCTTTATTAGATCACTCGCTGCTGTAATGTACTCGTTACAATTGAGTCAGTGTCATATGACGAGGAGGTTAACAGTAGCTCAGTATAACAATATAGCAATATAGATAAGCAGGTGAGTTAACAACTCTCGGCAAACCTCATGTACTGTTTGCATTTAAGAAGCTGATCTTTGCATTGTGTCATGTTGTGATTATACTAAATGGTTTCTAGAGCTGTAGCTGTAGGGACCAGCAGCATGTCACCAAGTTACTGCTGCTCGATTTGTTTCTCCAAGTTTCATAGCAGAGAAATTATTCAAACACATCTAAAAAAATCATGTGCTGGACTTTATCCCTCAAGGACCTGACTTTTACAGCCATGCCTTTTCTATCCTGGCTAGCACTTTCACTTAGTTTTCAGGGGGGAAACTGTGGTCAAGTTACCAGGCAACTAAAATGAGTTTTGGTCCTAATTAAAAAAAAAAAAAAAAAAAAGGCACTGAGGTTTTTGGGTATCAGAATCAAAACATGCTCTAAACTAGACCCTGTTATGGCTTCTTGGCACATGCTGACATTTCCTCTGCTCTACATCAGCCATGATGGCTAATAAATCACATAAATTGAAGTAAGCTGGAATGGGCATTTTTGAGTCGGTTTGTTCCTGGATGTAAATCCTAGTTGCTTGGAGCAGCCATGGCTTCAGCTTGGCAAGCTAAATTCAATTAATTTTGCCCAGCCATTACCGAAGTAATGAATTGTTCCTCTCAGATAATTGTATTGCTTAAACAGCAGGTGGGGGCTGAACCAGGTCAATGCTATTTTGTTTAGAGGATGATTTGTGAAATGGCTCTGTGAAAAATCTTCTGGGGACACTGGGGCTATGGCTCTTTCCTCAGCCTCATTGCACTGAATGCTGGCTTGAAACACAGCAGCAGGGCACATTGGGCATTGGGCCAAGCTCCGTACACACCAGAGATGTGTGAAGGATACCCCACAAAGCACAAAAAATACAACGGATCAAAAAAGGTCATGTACTTGATGTGATTGTTGCTTTGTCCTAAAGTCGGATTTATTCCTTTATTAGGAAACGCCTGGTCCAGAATTGTCTCAGATTTTGTTTTTCACCAGCTCTGGAGAGTCTGAAACAATTATTAATCAAAAAGATGTCTTTCTGACACACCTGTCAGTCAGTATAGGTGGGGTTTGTCTAGGTAAAATGCCTTAAGCTTTGTCTTGGATGACTCGTGTCTTACAAAGACATCCTTTTCAAGAAGAAAAATGAATGTGTTTATATATTCATCTTTTTAAACTCCTTTTAAACTATTTCTCAAAGATCAATTAAGCGTAAAACCCTGAAGAGTAGACGTTGTTTTCCGATCTTTATTCATGGTTAGGAATGATAATGTTGCTTTGAAGTGCTCTTATTTTTTCATATTAAAGTAATAAGTGTGTGCAGGACTTTGCTGCGTATGATTGGAATCCAGCAGCTATGTAACCTTGTCTTTTCTTTCTTCTCTGTGTGTGTGTTTTTGCAGGTATTGCTATAGCTAGTGCACTGATTGACACTTCCCAGCAGAAGCCCATGGATTTTAAAGAGAAGAATCCAGGCTTAAAGAACCGCAAAGCTCTGCCGACAGCTCACCAGGGCACCTGCGTGTGAGGCGCTTGCCCTCTGCAGCTGCCACTTTACCCTGGCTATCCTTCTCCAGAGAGCTACGCTTTGTTTCACTGCTGTGGGTCACCGGCAGCATCTGTTTCCACAGAGAGGCCCCCGGTGTTGGGGTTTTGTTAGGTAGCGGAGAGCTTCGTCCTCCTCCTCTTTAACACTACACCTGTATCGAACTCCTCCCGCACCCCAGAACGTCGATCTCCCAGCACATTTCACGGTTCCTCCTGCTGATCAGCTATATCTCACTAGACGTCTTGTCCAACAGATTTTAATCCTGTTTGAGTTTCAAGGCTGTAGTGGTGACCTGCTTAAGCAGCTTCATGGTCATCTGAGCTGAACTGTAATCTGTAAAAAACAAACAAACAAACAAAAAACCCAGAGCTGAATCCTCCCACTTACAGCAGTCAGACTCCCGTGCCTCTCATCTGGTTCGTACCTTATTAGTCAGTGAGGACAAAGGAAGGATGTGATATACACTGCTTACCCAGTGGTAGAGCCTTTCCCAGGTGACACTATAGACTATGGTATTGTATATGGGTGTAAAAGCCCTTTCTTTGCTTGCCAAGTAGACTCTGTGTTTGCTAAAAAAAAAAAAAAAAAAAAGCTTCTTATTTACCATTAAATGCATTTGTAGCCAGTTGGGCTTTTGTATTTCAAATCCAACAAATTCTGTCATACATAGCACAGAAGAGCTGTTAGGTTTGTTCAAGCTAAAGTTTTGCTGCTAGTTATGTCTACGATCTGTACGGAACTGATCATGTTTGACTAAAATGACATGCTAGCAACGTTTCTGTTTCAACTGTCTGCTATTCCTGCACAACCTTTGCATGACATACACACTAGATGCTTTAAAAGTTGTTAAGTCAGAAAAAGAGCCTTCACTGAGTTTGCATATAAAACAGTTGGTTAGGAGAACACAGGCGTCATCTGCCAGTCCGACGCCGATGTGATGAACTCACCAGGATGAGATTTAATACAGGGACTCAGTTGTATAGTATTCATATTTTAAAAAGTTATCAAACAGGCGACTAGGGAGGCTTTTCGTCTTAATTTTTTTTTGATGGCTCGGTACTGATTGTGGTAAAATGTTTCTTTGTACTGGATTATTAGTTTCTTATGTTTCACATATTGTGAATGCCGCAGATGGATTTTGGTTAAGGACCCCGTCGAGCCACTTGAGGCTTGCAGTGATGGGATTTAACTCCATATGCTTCATCCAGGTCTCACAGGAATCCCACCAGGGGACAGGCTTTTCCACAGCCCATGCACTTTCTCCCATTAGCAATATTACCAGTACTGGACCCGAGGAAGAACACGTGAGGAAGTGTACAGCGCTCTTCCCCTCGTATGTTTGTGTAACACAAACATGTCAAATGTGAATCCCTTGCTTCTTCATCTAGGTATTCTAATGATTTGTTCCCATTTGGTTTTATTATTTTTTTCTGTTTTTAATAAAGAACATTAAAAGGTCATATTTCTTTTAGGTCCATCCTTTGTACAATACCCATTGTGATGGTGGTGATGATGATAATAAAAACATGTCTTTTACAATGTTTGTGAAAAAGAAATGTTAGTTTTGTTTTGATAACTGATTCTTGTGTAATACCTCTGTTTTGTACTTTAGTCATTGAAGTCCTGTATCTAACTTTATTAACCACTTTTTCTTATTGTGCATCCAGCTGCGGTTTATTGCAGCTGTTTGACGAGACTACTTTGGGCATTTGTAGTTACTTTCCGAAGTCTTCTGTGAATATGAATCAAATTTTGATCAGGTAATTTATTTTAAGCCTGCTTTTGAATGCGAGTAGTTGTATGCAGTAGGAGCACAATGTACAGTCCCGTTACACAGGAATCTCACTGTAAAGTGTCACGAAATGTGAAATATGAACAAAACACATTCTTCAGTGCATACCATTCATTTTCAGTGTATTTTAAAGATGGACTGAACAAATAAAACACTTGATTCATAGGGCCACTGATGTTTTCAACTCTTTGGGCTAACATGAAAATCTGTTTTTAGGTCTTTTAACATTCCCACGTGCCATTTAATCCTAAACACTGTTGCCAGGTCTCTGATTATCCCACAGAGCTGAGCTACTTTGAACTGCTGCTGTGGGATTTTTTTTTTTGACCCTGCTTCGGATGTAGGCCACTTTGCATACATCATACTAAGTCAAATAAGTGTTTTTTTATGGAAACAGTAAACGTATTAATAATAAGGTTGTGATTATAATGTGCTTTACTGAACTCCTGAGTGGCCTAAGAGAAAGGTTTGTGCTGTGGTGTAACGGGAGAGCAAGAAGTCGAAATCCTGTTACCATAGCCAACCATTTCTGTCCGAGTCAGACAAGTAGATTCTTTCTCTCCCTGTCCATCACAGTGACACTGGCCCATCAAGTGCATCTATGAGCTTTGTGTATGAAGATGAGGGCAGATTGTGCTTTCCTTTGAATGTATTGTTTTTTAACTTGTGCTTCTTCATAACCATTTCAGGACTTTTAATAATCAGAGCCTTTGCTCTCAGAACAACCTCAGTTATTCGTGGCATGGATTCTACAAGTTGTTGGAACCATTTCTTTGAGATTTTGGCATAATTCTATCCCAAGAATCTTGCAGTTGCAAGATTAATGGATTCAGAAGAACATTGAACTCCTTGTCATGTTCCTGAAACCAGTTTGAGATGAGGTTTAGCATGCTGGAAGTAGCCATTAGAAATTAGCGAGTGAAATGTGACCCTGAAGGGATCCACATGGACAGAAACAATACTCAAATAGGCTGAGGCATTCAAGCTATACTGTGCCAATAAAACCTTCCCCACACCATTACATCACCTCCACCAGCCTGGACTGCTGACACAATGCAGGTTGGGTCCATGGATGATTAATTGAGACAAATCCCGACTCTACCATCTGTGTGCCTCAGCAGAAATCGAGAATCGTCAGACTAAGCCACATTTTCCAGTAGTCAACTGTCCGGGTTTGGTGCCAACTGCAGTCTCAACTTTCTTGGCTCTTGGCTGACAGAAGTGGAAGCTGAAGTGCTCTTCTGCTGTTGTAGCTTATCTGCCTCAAGGCTCAACGTGTTGTGCATTTTGAGATGCTTTTCTGCTCACCACAATTGTAGAGTGGTTATCCGAGTTACTGTAGCTTTCTGTCAGCTTGCACCCTGGCTATTCTCTGTTGATCTGTTTCATCAACGAGGTGTTTCTGTCCACAGAACTGCTGCTCACTGGATGCTTTTTCTTTATTGCACCATTCTTCAGATTGTTATGTGTGAAAATCCCAATATCCTTAACCTGACAGCTTGGCATTCATTATCCGTAGCAGAAAGGAGTCCATAAATGTCTGCGTCTTATTTTCCATACTTGCTATTTAACACAGAAGGTGAGTTGCCTTGAGATTCGGGACATTCTGTCTCTTCCCCTTAATTACTCAGACTTGTATACCTCACTGCATGTGTGCTGCTAGACTCTAATTAGACAGGGAGTCTGCTCAGGTGTAAATGTTGCCCAAAGTGACAGAGACAGAGTGAGCTGTCGGTGCTGACTAATGTCCATAAACACACTCTGGGGAGCAGTGTGAATAACTCAATACACATTTGTGGATGTGTGAGAGAGGATGCGTGCAGGCTGTTGCTGAAGAATGACAGAAACGACCTGAACACTGGGCTGTGTTTCACAGGCTTTGGCTTAACAAGACTCCGAAATATGCAGTTTCAACTTTTTTTTACACATTTACCCCTTAGCAAAAAAAAAACAACCCCAGCTGTGAAAATGCTTCGCATCCAGTGTATTTCTCTTTTAACTCTGCCATTTACAATGCTGCTGAAGAGAAGAGTGTTCTTGTGCAAGTCCAGAAAAGTATGGACTTTGAAGACGGTCTGGAGAAGTATTGACATTTTGAGAAGATATAAATAAACACATGATAATTTGTTCAAATATATTTTGTCCTTTTTTGAACCTTGCTAAATGTATGTGTATTTGATGTTTTCTAGGTTCACAATGCAGATCTTTGAATTGACATTTAAATGATCTTGGATTTGGTCGATCCCCGGGTGGGGTGACCTGGGAAATTTCTGTGTGGAGTTTGCATGTTCTCCCTGTGTTCGCGTGGGTTTCCTCCGGGTACTCCGGTTTCC